>JASDQU010945443.1:1854-13533 GCA_032191745.1 Picea mariana
GTAACAGAGGGGTCATTACAGTATACCTAAAAACCTTGAGTTTTCTCTGCATATGCTTATTATTCAATTACTCTATTTACAAGAACAATATTTACATTCATCTAATGTAAAATCCAACCCATGGATACAACAGGAGATATAATGACTCAGGTAGAGGTATATCTGGTTACTAGAACAAGTTGTCATCAAATTATTCTCCCTCATATAGGGAGAACCCTCTATCCCAGAGTCTTTCCTTGTATCTATCAATGCTTAATTTCTTACATGCATGGGTCTTCATCACAACTTCCTTCCATTCCTTCTTCTTGACTACTTCTAGTGGGTTCAAACTGGTTCAATTGGTTGTTCTGACATTTCTTTCTTTCTTGGAATCTTCATGTTCTTTCTCATAATTATCTTCAATGTTGGAGTCCATAGAACCTTCTACATATTACATGCCCTTCTTTCCTGAAGTCTCCAACCTTCCACCATAGGAAAATAAATGCAAATGGAAAACCAAATATATTCAAGGCTTCTTTTCAAATAAGACTTCTTCTAGAGTCAAACTCAACACGTGTTTCTTATTATGGATGCTACTTCCAATGAAGAACATGGATGGATACTTCATAATATTTATATATACTTATTAAATGGATCATACAATTGGGAATTAGCTCCCTCCTAATCCCAAATTCATTCTTGAATGAGAAATATGTATGCTCTTTTATTGGAATTTTGTGATCATCTCCTTCCATCTGAGAGAGTCCATGCTTTTGTCTGTTGCATCTCTCTTTGATTTATACAAAGTGTCACAAGAATGTTTTGGTTTCCTTTTGATTTCTGACTTTGATCAATTCTGTCTCTTCTGAGGCAATTTAAGTTTGTTTCTATTTGTTCCGATTTCTTCCCATATAAAGTTTGTTGCAAACATTGTGTCATATTTATAAACTTCTATGATAGCTTCCACAAAAATATTTCACAAGGGTACTTGCCTAGAAATACATAGTCATGATAGCCTTCATGGAATAACCTGCCTCAGAAAACAAGAACAACATTTTTCTGATACAACATATTTCATATGAAGGATAGTTTCTTCGTAGCATTAGTAAGATGATATAGTCTGAGAACAAGAAAAAGAAATATATCCTAGCGCAGGTGTTAGTTCATATTTGAAAATAAGTACAATAAAATATATATCAATAGTATTCATATGCATTCGATTATTCATTAGACCTAGAAATAATAGAATCTTTCAAAGAATTCTTTCACAATTTGTGATGTAGTAACTATCACCTTTGATATACACAAATTTGAAGCTTAACAATTTAATCAAACCTGGAACCTGAAGCATTAAATTCTATAGAGGGCACACTTGTTCTTTTGAATGAAATAAATCTAAGATTACATCTTGGACAATATCTCTAGTACTTTCCCTGCAAACACACTTATGTTTTGCTAGATGATATAACTTAGATAACATATACAATTGAAAACCTTTGAAACCTTGTAGCATCATCCAAATTGTCTTCCAATATGAAACTAGATACCATATTGACAAGAAGAGATTCAAAACACAATCATAAGATTCAATGATTAGAACAAGATAGAAACTCTAAAATTTCAACTTTGACCACAAAAATAATTTGACCAGAAGTCAACCTTTGACTTCGGCTTTGATCTTGACCAAAGATTCAAACTTGATGTTTTTTCTGGATGAGAATACCAAGAGGTGTGATAGGCTAGGGTGCACTAGGATTTCAAGGAATTAGGTCAAATGATTCACCAAAAGTGCTCAAACACAAGGGTTATGGTTTTTTGTAGCTGCATAATCACAAAACCTAGCTGCAACTATAATTGGTGCCATAACGAGCTTAAAAAATAAATTCCCAATCTATCTTCCACTGGCTAGACTCTATGAAGAAAGTGTGTGCCCATAACCTGTTAGAAATAAAAGTTATGTTCTCATTTCTCCATAGACAACATAGAAATATTTTCATCCAACCATAGGCACAAAGGCCACCCCTGAGCACCTTAACCTTGATAGATAGAACAATTCTAGTAGCATACCAATAGCCAACCAATGCTAGCACAACTTTATCCAAGGGTAGTGAACCAAGAAATAATAACCAGAAACCAAGAAGAAATTCTAAACCATAACCAAGAGAAAGTCCAAAACATAGCCAAGAATTTCGTTTGATGCAACTGCAGCCCCACTCCCTCTCCAAACATTCTCACCACTAGCCCTTATGCAATTGTGAGAGTGAGAGTGACAAATGATCTCTAGGACCCTCTATTTATACTGCTCTATCACACTTGATTGGGCCGACTTCTCTTTCTAGAGGCTAATAACTCAATATTAAATATTCTCTGGTGGCTTGTCTCCTAGGATTATTATCCAATGTTGTAGGGTTTCTCTTTCTTCCCAAAATATTGTAGTCTTGTCAATGGTTACATACAAAGGTTAATAACTCCAATAGCTACCATAATATAAACAGTGATGGTATAGGAAATTTTGGAAAATCCTTCGATAAACCATCAGTAATAACTTGTAATTCCCATAAATGATCATATATCTTCTACGTTATTAGGTACATGCCATTCGATAATAGCCTTAATCTTTCTTGCATCTACTGCAATTCCATCATCTAATATTCCATGTCCTAGATATTGTATTTTTCTTTGATAAAAGTCTCATTTGTTGAGCTTAGCATATAAATTTTTCTCCCTTAGATTTTGTAATACTATTTTGAAGTGTTTTTCATACTCTTCTTCCATCTTTGAATAGATTAGTATATCATCAATAAAGATTAACAAAATTTTATCGAAGTATTGGTTGAATATACTCTTCATTAGGTAAATACAAGTTGTTTGTGCATTAGTGAGTCCAAATGGAATCACCACCAACTCGTAATGTCCATAACGTGTTCTAAAAGTTGTTTTATTAATATCTTCATCCTTTATTCTCATTTGGTGATAACTAGACCTTAGGTCCAACTTAGAGAAGATTTTTTCTCCTCCAACTTGGTAAAATCAATCGTTAATCATGGGTAATGGATATTTATTTTTGGTTTTCAATTTATTCAGTTGATCATAATTAATGCACAATCAGAGAGTTCCATCTTTATTTTTACGAATAAAACTAGTGCTTCCCATGGAAAAACACTTAGTTTGATGTATCCTTTATCCAATAATTCTTGTAGTTAAATTTTTAATTCAGTCAATTCAGGGATACTCATTCTATAGGTTTCCTTGGATACTGGTGCAAATCCAAGTAATAAATCGATCACAGAGTCTATCTCTCTTTTTCACAGGTAACTAAGGTAATTTTTCAACAAATACATCCTCAAATCCTTGAGTAATAGAAAAATCTTCTAATCTTGGTTTATTTTCTTCAGTTAGCATATTTGTTACTTGAATAATATATATTTTGTATCCTTTACTGATGCGCTTCCTTAACTATAATGTTCATATTTGTCTAATAGAGACATGTTTACTAATTCCTTTCACTTTTCTTGACATTCCACTTTCATCTTTGTAAGTAAATGATTTTTCATAACAATTTAGTACAACTTTATGCTATTCTAACCAATCCATACCTATAAGTATGACATATGAATCTAAAGGTAATATATTTAAATTTACCTTTGTATCTTCATCATTTATATCTAGGTTACCATCTGGAATGAATTCAATTACTTTTCTTTTTGTGTATGTTGTTAATTGTACTAACCCGGATTTTGTATGTTTTACCATTTTTAGATTTCTTGAGTCTACCAAACATGGAGTAACATAACTTAAACTATCTCCTAGGTCAATTAAAATATAAACTTTTATGTCATGAATTTTACCTTCAATTTCTAGAATGGTGGATTGATGATGTTCTTTCCTTCCATATAAAGTTGTGTTGATTCTATGGATACTTTTTCCAATATCTCCAATTGTTGAAGCTTCTTGTATGTTCTGGACAGTTTTGTTTGTATCATTTATGTATGGACAATTTCTTGACAAATGTGGTTCGCCACATCCCCAACATTTGAAGGGTTCTCTAGGATTATCAATTTTTTTCTTAAATCCCAAATTAATAGACATATTTTCCCCTTGTACTTGTGGTGAATTCCTGTACAAGTTGTTTTCTTGGTGTCCTTTGGGCATATTATGAAATGGTGATGGCTTGAGACCTTTCTTTCTCTGATTGAGTTTCTCTTGTTTCTTGTCTCTCTATGCCTTTGGGTTTTCATATCGTTGCCTATATTGTTCATAGAATATTATTTCCTTTCTTATCACTTCATTCCAAGTCTTTGGATTATCAAACTCTATTCTATCCTTATATGACCAAGGTAAGAAACTTACAAATATTTGAAATTTTATCTTATATTCTTTTATATAAGGCATGAACCTCAATAGTTCCAAAAATTTGGTAATTAGATCTTTACTAACCTTAATTCATAGAATTCTTTGGTCTTTCTTTCATAATAACATTCATACAAATATTGTTTCTTAAAATATTTATTGAAAACCTCCCATTCCATTTTCTTTTCTTTTAGGCCTTTAGTTGTTTTTAAGTCCCACCACCATATACTATATTTACCCTTCAACTTATAGATATCCATCCTAACTTTCATATTACTAGAGTAATTGTGAATCTGGAATTATTTCTTTATGTCAAGTAAGCTAGCTTCTTCCTCTTTACCAATTTTGGAGTCTCTGTAAAAAGTTGAAGGTTTAATTTTCTTAAATTGTCCATCTAAGTCATCCATCTGTTCTCGTTTATTCACTGTAGAGACTCTGTTTTCAATCATGTGCATGTCATTAGAAGAACCTTTTTATTTCTTTGTTCCTTTGATTGAATCCTTTGAAGATTTTTTACTAACTTTTTAATCCACATCATTTTTCTTTGGGCTCTTCTTCGTTTCTATACTTCATAACAACATGTCATTTGTTTCTTGTTGATCTTCCTGTGCTTTCTTTAATTTCTCATTATCATCCTTGAATGTTTGTAACTCTACTATTATATTTCTCTTTGTTTTCAAAACCCATGTTTCTTGACTAATCTCATTGGGATGTTTTGCATTTCTATGAGGTTGTTGATTATTATTTCCTTTAGGTCTATCTTCTTCTCAATTTTGTGCGGACATGATTACAAAAAATTGAAACAGTTTGTTTGTAATAATGAACAATGTATTCATTAGTTCTTCATCATACATTTCATATATTGAAGGTAATTCCCATTAGGACCTAAGTGGTGTAACCTACAACTCTGATACCATATGTAGCATACCTATTATTCTACAATAATTTTTTTTTTTTTTTTATTAGAATAGATTATAATATTTTTAGTCACTGATCAAAAAATTATACTATGTCATGTATAATGACTTAGTTTGATAGGATCTACTAAAAGAACCAATACATCATGCTTAGTAAAATTCAAGGGGAAACTCAAATTTACCAAGAGATGGCTCGCTTATGTATTTTATATGTTATAACTTTCTCTAGTGATTAAATATCTAAACTAACTCTTGTTTACTTTATTTAATATGCCAGGACTAAAGGGAATCCTAAGATAGATCCTTCACAACTCTTGTACCCAAATAGGAAAAGGATATCGATAAAATTTGTAAGGGAGTGGTTATTAAAAAAAATTATTGTTAGAGGGATGACGTTCCATAACTTGTGAAAAGAAACGAGTCAGCATAGCCTTGAATGGAACTCCTAATCAACTTAAAAACAAAGGTACCAGAAGGAGATAAGTGTTATAGAAATATTTTCCTCACCCTATGAAAACTTGCATAGAAGGCCTTGTTCCATTTCCCTGTGTAGACTTGAAGTCCCTATTTTCAAATCCCAGAGCTAAAAACATTATTTTTTCACATATACTCACCATAAAAACTATACATCATGTGTATACGCAAGTTGCACCACTACATCCCATTTACATCGCGATTTGTGCCCAAAATTAAAAATTTGTGTCAGGTTTCCATGTCACGTCATGAGATCCATGATCCTTGGACTTCCATATATGGGAAAAATTCCAACTTGGCCCTTCAGTTCCACTTGAAGGCTATAAATGGGCCAAATCCAAGCTATGGAAAATACGAGAAGAATTCAACTTTGAGAGCAAAGTTACTCTACAGAAATTATCCACTTCATATTGAGTCTGCATCCCTTTGTCCTTTTAAGTCTTAATACATTGTTCAACCCCCAAGATCTTCCCTACTTGATTGAGAACCTCATTTTTTCTCTTATATGAGCTTGCCTTTGGTGGAGGATTGAAGTGGTGAAGGTCCAGATGGAAGAGACTTAGTTTCTTGGTTTTGAATTGTGCCAACATGAAAGTTTGTAATTCATTCACTTCTGCTGATTATATTTTAATAGAAATATTCTTTTCTCATCAAATTAATATCTTGAAAATATTTGAATTGTTATTCCATGGGAGTATTTGTTATGAATGTTGATGGATTATGCTATTAAATGTGCTAAATGTATATATTGTCACCATATGCTTGTGTTTCTTGGTTGTTGAGGACAAGTTGCAAGTGTATTGCGTTGAGTCAAGTGCTCAATGGTGGACTTCATCGAACGTCTGGACGAGGTAGGCCTTTTATCTTGTCTTGCTAGAATATTTGTTTATATAGAACACCTGATATTAGAGTTGATATTTGCAGTCATTTCTGTCTGTTGTGGTTTACCCCTAGCTATAGAGAGATTTTCTTCGTAATGAAATTGGCGACCATACTGGGGATATAATCTTCTTTTTTGGGGTTTGGAGTGTTTTTGTCCTTCGATTTATCTCGTTTATATTGAGTTTCTTGTCATCTTATTGCTTGACAGCCTCTGTTCATTCTGGTTATAAGTTTCTTATCTTTCCTCTTATCCTGGCTATGTTTTAACACATATACATGGGTTTTTTCTTGGCAGTCGCGTACATACGCAAGTTGTCCTCATAAAAGTGGAATATATATGTTCATTTACCTTGAATAGTCACGTACATCACCCTTTGTTTCTTGGTTGCTGGGCTTTATGATTGTTGGGTGGTTTTTTATGATTGTTGAGTCTTCTTAGGTCTATGTTATGACTGTTAAGTGTCAGACGAATGATAGGAACCCTTTCTTTGTTTGAATTTTTGGGTGGTGCCTTTCTCATCAACTTTTTCATTTGACTGTCCTTGCATATTGGGATGGGTGTTTTCTCCTTCATATCCTACTTGGTTTGTCTCTGTTTACATATAGTAGAGTCTTTATATCAAGCTGTTGTTCAGTCCTTGCATTGCCAATCCTTTATACTGAAAATACTAAAATATTTGGCATTTTGCATTGATGGAATTTGATTTTTAGGTATTTATCATTGATCTTAGTACATGTAAAGAAAGATTGCATATTATTTATAATTGCATAACTGAATTGAAAATTTCATTTTGAAAAGCACATGATTTATTGGGAATTGAATTTAGGACTTTACATTGTCTTCATATTCATTTATTTTACTTGTTGAGTCATAACATCAATAGTGTCACGACAACAACTTTTTGAGTAAGAAAGGCCACTATAAGTAATGCTTATAATTTAAAATTGATTAGTAATGATTTTATTTTTTAGGGTGCACAAACTATCTTAGGATTTAGAGCCTTGGAATAGGATTTTGCGAGTAAACTTCTCTAAGGCTATTAAATCAACATATGTGTCTAACTAAGAGAGTAGAGAAATCAATTATATAATAGGTAATATCAGGAGGCTTCGCTTACACCGAAGTTAAGCATGAGGTCGCGTAAGGTTGGTTGAAGGGATATCCCCTCGATACCTTCATAGCATCAGTTATATTTCTGGGGATCTTGTTAGTACCTTTATCTTTGTGAGAGGTGGTTCTTTCGAGGTTTCGGTATCTTTTAAACTACCTGTACAGTGGAACTAACTTACAACTCTTCTCCTGTGCATTGATGATATCGTGGTTTCTTAGTTGCTTGAATTAGGTATCACTTAGGTTACTTGCATGGGTTATTATGCAGGTACCCTGGGTCAGACAAGGGTCAAACAACACATAACCTTTATGGAGGATTACTTCTCTGGGGGGATCTGATCGAGTGGTTATTAAGCCCACGAGGGCCCTTATAATTGATTATGTTACCTCCGATCTTTAACAAAGGAGTCTCATGCCCCTATTGGGTGAGGAATACCTACTTTAGAGAGGGAGGCCCCTTTCATCCACTTTATCCTTTTTGTGTGCATCTTGGCCTTTTGTTTATTTTAATTTGGTGTGCTCTTTCATTACTAGTTGGCCTTAGGATTTTTTTTTTATATCATGAGTCTTGAGTCATCGTGGAGCCATACCAGATTCACTGTAGGTCTTGCCACTTGTTACAATTACCACCACATTTTGAGTCTTTTCCTTCTAAAAGGCGTAAATTTATAAAATGTGGTACACACACCTCCACTTACCATACTTGTCGTCATACAAGGATGAGTACTGGATCGAGTCAGAAAGGTAGTAGGGGCCCATCAACTCCCATACCCACTATAGTTAATGAAACTTCTTCGACACCTTCAACTACTATGGTTGTGGTTCTGGAGGTTCCTATCTTCACTCCTATCCATCCTATAGTGAATGTTCAACCTATAGCCACGACACCTTTTTGGGTCTATTTGTCACTCATCGGGCTACAATATTCAATCCATCCCTATGGAATCTAGGTCTTTTTCTTATGGTATGTCGAATTTCACATCACGGTTTTCATCCTCTATCCCTATGGATATCCCACATACTAGTGTTTGAATTGGGGGCATCGCTCCTTCACATACTCCATTCTCATTTGGTTGTGCTCATGTCTCACAAACGATTCTTACAGTTGGAGGCCTTCCTCCTTTTCACACCGATTCTAATCCTAGTTCTAATGCTTTTAGATGGAGTAACCAACCTAGTGGACAAGCTAATGCTCATGTTCCATCCTTTACACCCACCTCCTCTATACCAATTCTGACCAATACATTTGGCATGACAAATCCACCTTTATCCTCTAGATTCACACCCAAAGGAGGTCAGCTTCACTCATTGGGAAACCCCAAGTCTGGAGCCACTCTAACTAGGGGAAATGCTTACAACACTCATCATATTATTCCTATTGGAATGGTGCCCAACCAACCCCTCATGAATTAATTCGGAGCAGGGCCTTATAATTCTGAACATGGCCATGGTGCTTACTAGAACCCTGGATGGGCTGTGATTCCCCAACAACAATCTTTCAAGGGAGCTTGGGAAAAAATTATGCAACCATGTCTCCCTTTTTTGTCCACGCCCAATATGCCAAAATTTTCTAAGTTAATGAACAACCCCATGTGTGATGATTCGTCATGGCCCTCTGTCCCCAATAAGATTCCTTCGTATATTCCAAAATTCGAGGGTAGAACTGGTGAGGATCTTGGTGATCATGTTACAACTTTTAACCTTTGGTGCTCTTCAAATTCCCTTAATGATGATTCTATTCAGTTAATATTTTTTCAACGCACCCTCATGGGGGTTGCTGTGAAATGTTATATCGAGATACCTAGGGGGGCATACAAAAAATTTTAATCAGTTAGTTCTATTATTCCTCAACCACTTCCAATTGTCAGTTTGTTATGATGCTGGCATATAACTTCTGTCCAACTTACATCAGGACAAGGCCACTCATATCTCATATCACATCCCTGAGTGGTGTAGACAGAAGAGGTTGATCAATGCCTACATATCCCCATAATTCCTTCTTGAGTGGTTCCTTAAATCTCTCTTGCCTTATATTTAGAAGGATGTTACTACATCTGGGGTTACATATGAGGAAGAATCATTTTTAAATCCCATTAGTTAGATCTTATATATGCTCAGTATGGGATGTTATACGAAATTCTTCCAGATGCACCGAGGTCAACCTATGACCCTAGAAAAAAGCCTAGGCCTCATTATGAACTCATTGTAGGCTCCACCAATATGAAATCCGTAGACTCGGTGATAAGGCATTTGAGAGAATTGTATTTAAACCAGTCTGTAGGAGGGACAACTTCATCTGTTTCCTCCAATCCCACTAATTTGGTAGATGTAAATTATGTGCAATATTTGATCGACCCGAATGGTAACCAACAACCAGAAGGGAATAAAAAGAAAGGACGTAATTATAATCGCAAGGGTGGGAAGAATAATAATAAACCCAAGGACAATGGTAATGATGAGAAGACGAATAATAATGTTGGTGAGGGAAAGAAAGAAAGGAAGAAGGTGAAGTTTCCCTATAATCTTTTTAGAGACGATCACCTTATCCATTTATGCCCCAAACTTGTGGAATATGTGAGGATTTTATCTCTATCACCCATCGTGCTGACTAATCCTTTTCCACATAACTAGCACATGTCCTCGAGCTCCTTAAATGTCTAAAATGTGCCAGGCATGAGTCAAAACCCACTGACGCAAGACAGTGACCACTTATGCATCAATATGCTTATATATGGGATTAATGTAGCCACTCAGCTTGTGATTACAGTTCTCCATAGATTGTTCCTAGTCTAGAGTCTCTGCCTCCTCTAGAGACACCCTTACAGATCGAAAAATGGAGCCCCCACCTCGTATTCCAAAATGAGTACTGAAGCGCTCTACCCACAACCCTAATGCTAGAGCTTCCCAGAATTACTCTATTGTTGAGGATTTGGGTCAAACCCCTTGTGTGATGTTGGATCTAGAGGTACTCTAGACGTGTCCTTCACAGAGTAATTCCTTTATTTATGTGTTAGGAGCTCTATATCCATGTGGCTAGAAAGTGATCAAGTTTGACGTCAAATATGTGAAGACTCACTTGCCTTAGCATGTGGCATTCCAAATCCACGTGGCTTACTCAAAGAATATTATCATGTGTATTGTTGCTAATGAAGGTGTTGCAACATGTGTGATGTCCCTGGTCTGTTGGAAAGCCCTTGGCTCTCTGAGCCTTTCTCATTCGCTGACCATGTTGACTAATTTTGAGAGTCGTTCCTTCCACCCTCATGGTATTGTTCATGCCTTTCAAGTCCAGTTAGGTGGGAAGATGTTAGAGGTGGATGTTGAGGTGGTTTATTGGCCCCTCGATTAATACTTGTTACTAGAACACAATTGGACTTATGCTATGACTGCAATCCTATCATCCATATTCAACAATTTTTTCTTTCCTCATGATGAGAAGATCACGATGATCGACAAGTTATCCTTTGCGTACATTGGCCCCAATGCATCTGTTGGACCGTCGATCCTCGTGATCGAAAATTATCAACCAATAATTGAGAATATCAATGTTGGAATGTGTTCATCCCTTATGGGTACCTTCTAATTCATGGCATCGATTCATCACATATATGCCACGTCCAGTAGGCCTATTTCATCAAAGAGGTCTATTCGTTTACGCACTTCCTATTTTAAAGATCCTTGGACCCTACCTTCCTCGATTGTGTCTTTTGAAGGTTAGTTACATTCTAGAATTTTCATGTCACTATCGACAACAAATATTACGTATCAATATGTTCTTGACTCTTCTATCGATCCTGATCCTATTAGCTCGCAGACGAATGAGGAGGATCATGTTTTGAAGCCCATCTGGTCCACTTCGTCATCTTGTTCACATGACTACCTCATTGAGAATTTACCTTCATATGAAGCTATCATCGAGGCCATGAATGGTTCTGACAGGCCTTGGGATGATATGCATCACCACTC
>JASDQU010945443.1:22291-55800 GCA_032191745.1 Picea mariana
CAAACGCTAGAATCATCAAAAACAAAAACGTAGAGAATTACCATTCCTCAATGTTGTGCATCATAAAAAAAAAACATATATATTTTCCATTTAAAACACAGGGAATTATCATTAAAAAGACGTAGAGATCTACCATTCCATAATGTTAGGGTTTACCATTCAAACATGCATAGTTTTATCAATCCAAAAATGCAAAGATTAGGCCTTCAAAACTCAGAGCTTATCATACACAAACGCATATTTTTATCAATCCAAAACACAGATATTTACCCAAGTTTAAACAATTAAAAACGTAGAGAAAATCATAGTTTTAATTAATCAAGACACGAAGAAACTCATTCACAAGAAGGCGCAAATATCAGGTGTTAATCATAAGAGAAAAACAAAAAGATAAGTAAGGGTTCAATAACTACGAGAAATTTATCCTTCACTTATTATACATGCAAAAGAAAGAAAGAAATCTGAATCTATAAGTCTTTAAACACTAGAGTGACGATCATTGATTTGAATCTTGGCCAGCTGCTCAGGCATGGAATAATAACTAAAGGGATAAGTGACAGAAGATAAAAAATCGATTTTTCTTCGCATTAACCAATAAAAAAAATGTAGAGAAGTCATTTCAATAAGAGGTTGGGTTCACCATAGGAAATCAATTCAGAATACAACGAGCAAGGGGATTACAAATACCATAGGAAATAAGTTGCAATAAAGCTCATGGAGATGAAATCTTCAACTGAGAACAGTAAAATAACATGTGTAAATTAAATTTCATTGCAAGTAACAACTTTAACAAGTGTACCTTACCCAAACGTAAATTCTCTGATATTGTTGTCTCACATGCGCTCCGTCCATATCCGACTTTCCAACCAATGTGACATCACCGGTACCTCCCAGCCAATGATAGGGGTACTCTCCTTCCCCCCGAGCCGCTTGAGCTACAAAGGGTACATGCACACAATACCAGATAATGCTATCACCCAACTCGCCTTGCAAGGTCAAGCTACTAGTCGTTACCTGAGCTGGCTATCCTAACTCCCACAAGAGAAAGTTCAGTCAAGAAAACAATTTCAGTCCCATAACGTTACGCAAAACAATGAGATCCATGCTCCTCCTCCTCCATCCTTTTTAAAGAGTTTTCAAGTAATTAGTTTCCCAAATTCTCATTAAATTCCTTTTTCATTTAATTGATTTCGAAAAACCTCTCTCGTACACATGTCGCTCGATCCTCTAGTTTCACCAGAAAATTAATTTTATTAATTAATTAAATATTCCTATTTCCCTCACCCACCTAAAGCATTCCTAAAAATTCTCCTCGGTGTTCCAAAATTCCCTTACACTTCTTAAATGACTTACGCCTTACTTAATTCCTAGTTGAGTTCATAATTAGAAAGTTCTAAAGGAAAGATTCCTTACTAAGTTAAACATTCATCTTTTTCCTTATGTTTCCCCTTTTATTTAAGTTTCCCTTTTCCTTCGAGTTTCCTATTTATTTTAAGTTTCCCCCTTTTTCCTTTTTAACTAAAAAAATCAATTTAGCAAGCATAGATAAAACAACCATTTTACCCTTTTTCCATTTTAATTCAATTAAATTAGTATGTGTAGATAAAACAACCCTTTTACCCTTTTTCTGTTTTAATTAAAATTAAATTAGCAAGTTTAGATAAAACAATCGTTACCCCCCCTTTTTTTTAAATTAATCCTTGATTATAACTTTGACTTTAATAAATAAGTTGAATTTCTTACCCCCCTTCTTGTTACATGTTTATTTATTATTATTTTTTTTAACCACAAGTTCTTCTTAGTCCTAGGTTTTAATTTCACTAGGCTCGATGACATTTTTATTAGGAAAATTTATTTTTTTAAAACTTACCTATGACATCCTTCATTTTAAGGACGACAATTTATTCATTTTCTAGTTAAAATTTCAACATGCCATTCAGGACGCACTAGGTTCTCCAAGGGTGCCAGTCACCTCTTTCATTTTCCTTTCACGACATGACCTTCAAGACGCACTATGTGCTCCAAGGGTGCCACTCACCTCTTTCTGTTTTCCTCACGTGACATTCCCCTTTGGGACGCACTACGTTCTCCAAGGGTGCCACTCGCCTCTTGACTAAATTTTGTAGATGTTAAACCCCTGGAGTCAATATTCTGCCAGGTGATATTGTTGGAGACTAAGGGCCTCTAAGGAATAAGGCCCCTACCTTATTGCATGCCTCCTAGAAATATCATGAGTGAATGTCATAGTCTGCCCTCATGACATCGTGTGTCTTATTGAACTAGGTAATTGTTAACCTACCGTTCGATCCATGACATAAGTGCTAATAGGCTGTGGTAGGGATGCTGCCACACCTTTACCTCAAAATATCTGGTTGTCGTGCATGAATCCTCTACTCCACATATGAGTCTGTTCGACAACTTATCATAAGCATGCATCCATCAATGAATGATGTTAGCGATAATAATGAATTATCATAACATCTAATCATATGTACATGTGTCACTTCAACAACATTCAAACCGAACAATCCACTCCCTGACTCGATCGAGAGTCCAAAGGGTTTCATCGATGCCTCTGCATCCTTAGTGTCCAAAGTCCTACACACTCAGGAGAACCCAATGAATAGCACATGTCTATGTAAATACAACAAAATAATAGATCATCATATCCATAATATCTCATAATCATTATCAAAATGACTAATAGTATAACAACCCGGATCACTTGCACGCAAGTTTCCTCAAAGAATAAGTTCTCTCAGTGCACATAAGAGCAATATGTTACATACACCCCCTCTTGGTTTAAACTTCATCTTGAATTTTCATAGTATATTAGTGCCGGAATAAATTGTATTACAACATCATAAGTCTATCTATCAAACAAAAATGGAAATTGTTGGCGCATATCATATGCGTCCTCCCAGGTTTCTGATTGTGGACTATATTTCTCCCACTAGACCTTGACCTGATCTACTGTTTGATATCATCGCCTTCAAATGTGATGGTCCAAAATGTATATTGTCTCCGTCGTGAGTGCACCCTCGTTATATACCTGCAAGGAACTCATGTCAACAACATGTGTAGGATCACTAATACAATGTCTCAAAATAGATACATGAAAAACATCATGCATACGCCTCAAAGAATCAAGCAAGACTAGTTGATAGGCCATGGGCCCCTTCTTTTCCACAATCTTGAAAGGTACCACGAACTAAGGAGAGATTTTATCACCCTTTCCAAACTTGATCAAACTCTTATGCGGCTTCACCTTTAATAAGACTCGATCACCAACTTCATAACTATGGTCGACACAATGCACATCGACATAACTCTTCTACCGATACTGCGCTTCCTTGATCCTTTGTCTTATTGTTTTCATTTGATATTCCATTTATTGGATCACTTTTGGTCCCACCAGGACCCTATCCTCAAGTCGATCCTAACTCAAAGGTGTTCGACATGGTCACTTGTAAAGAAACTCGAAAGGTGCCATATTAATGTTGCTTTGATAACTATTGTTGTATGCAGAATCTACCAGTGGAAAGAACTATTCCCAATGATTTTATTGGTCCTTAACATACATACAGAGCATATCCTCCAAGATTTGGTTTTTCATTTAGTCTTCCCATCTATCTTCGGGTGATACGTGGTACTAAAGTTAGTTTGGGTTTCCAAGGCCTCTTGGAAACTAGTCCAAAATCATCCAGTAAACACCAATCCTCAATCGGATATAATCCTCTTACGTATTCCATGAAATTTCACAATATCGTTGATGAAAACTATAGGTATGTCAGGTGCCTGATACGTTGTATGCACAGGAATAAATGATGACTCTTCGTCAGAGTTCTGACTACCAAAACAATTGAGTCATGTCTCATTGCCGTAAGTTGTAATCCAACAATGAAATCCATCGAAATGACCTCCCACTTCGATTCTGGAATCATGTGTGGTTGTAGCAATACTGTCAGATGTCTATGTTCAGCCTTCACCTACTGACATTCTAGACATCTTGCCACATAGTTGACTATGTATTCCTTCATACCTTTCAAGAAGAGTAAGGGTTTAAGATCTGCCCTCATCTTCGTGACTCCGAGATGATCCATGTACACAGATCTGTGACCCTCATTTAGGATCAAACTCTTGAACTCATCGTTGGGTGGTACGTAAATTAAAATTTTTAAATATCAATAATCTGTCGTCGTCAAATGTAAATCCTCCAAATCTTGGTACCATCATTGTGTTTTGTCTGGTAAAATCCTTGGCCTCCTTGTACCAGTCATCATGATGCTGTAAATTTATAATCTTTTCACATAGATTCATCTGAAGAAGAATCACTGAAAATATGCTTGGTCTCCAGCTCAACGCATCCGCCACTCTATTCATTGTACCTTTTATGTAAGTAACCTCAAAATCATACTCGCTAAGCAATTCCAACCAACGTCGTTGTCAAATTTTCAAGTCGATTTGCATAAAGATGTGTTGTAGTCCAAAGTCGTCCATTATTAATTTGAATTTCCATCCAATAAGGTAGTGTCTCCAAACTCTCAAGGCTTATACAATGGCTAACAACTCCAAATCATGTGTTGCATAGTTCTCCTCATGCCTTCTCAACTTTATTGATATGTAAGCGATCACTCAACCGTCTTTCATGAAGACTACACCTAAGCCTTCTTTGGATGCATCAATGTATTCCAAGAAGTCTACATCCATGTCTGGGACATTTTGTATCGTTGATGTTCTCAACAACTCCTTGAGCCTCTGAAATTCTTCTGCACATTTCTCGGTCCAAACAAACTTCTTTTTCTTCTTCTACAATTACGTGATCGGATTTACTATCTTCAAAAAACCCACAACGAACCATCGCTAATGTCCCACTAAACCCATGAAGCTACATACTTTGGGGACATTCATCAGCATAGGCCATTCCATAATAGCCCCGACCTTTGCTACATCCACAACAATACCTTCGCTGGAGATGACATGCCCTAAGTATTGAATCTTCGATTGATAAAACGAGCATTTAGACAATTTCCCATACAATGTTTTATCTCGCAGACACCAAAGTACCAAGTGCAAGTGCTCGTCATTCTCCTCCATCGTTCGAGAGTAAATCAAAATATCATCAATGAATACTTGGATGAACTTGTCCAAGTACTCACAGAACACCTTGTTCATCAAACTCATAAATACACCTGGGTCGTTCATCAGTCCAAATGGTAAAACAATAAACTCATAACATCCAAACCTTATCTTAAAGGTGGTCTTAGGGATGTCATCCTCCTTGTTCTGTAATTGGTGATACCTTGACATCAAGTGAATCTTTGAAAACACCATCACAACTTTCATGTGATTGAACAGGTCATCAATCCTTGGCAACGGGTATTGATTCTTGATCGTTGCCTTGTTCAATTGACAATAGTCAATGCAGAGTCTCCACGACCCATCCTTCTTTCGTTTGAATATAACAGGTTCACCCCATAGTGACACACTTGGACGTATAATTCCTCGGTCCAACAACTCCTTCAATTGCATTTTCAACTCCTGTAACTTCGAGGTTGACATTCGATAGGGCATTCTTTCTATCGGTTCAGTCCCCGGTTTTAGGTCTATGATAAATTCCAATTCCCTCTCTAGCGGCATCCCAGGTAACTCCTCAGAGAAGATGTCCGCAAACTCTCTCACCACTAGAAAGTTTTCTAGACCTTCCGCTACTCTATTCTCAATTAAATAAAGGATCAAATAAATCTTGCATCCCTTGCACATGCTATTCCATAGTTGCAAGGAAGAGATGAACCTAAGGGAGACTCCCTAGTTCTGACCTACAATCACATGTCACTGTCCCTCATCATCGACCAAGCTCAACTGTTACGTCTTACAGTTGAGTATTGCCTCATGCGATTCCAACTAGTCCATACCGATCATGACGTCATAAGATCCTAAGATCATGATGTACAGGTTTTCCCTAGTGACAAAATCTCACAGGTTAAGGCTACAACCCATAACCTTCCCACCAACCTTCTCTTTGGCTCCCGAAGCCATTTCTACAAAGCTAAACTCATCTTGTTTGAATTCCTTTAACTTAATTCTCTTTAGCATTGCCCCAAAAATGAAACTCTCTGTAGCACTTGGATCTATCAAAATACTAAGGATCTGGTCAGCAACGGTACCTGAAGTCTCGAGAAAAGTCGACTAGTTCTCTGCTTGGCAGTTGTTCATCATTGCATGAATCTGATGGGCCTTGCCAAAATCTCCCAGGGTAGTGGGATAGCTGATCTAGATGCTCTAGTCCTCTCCACTTGGAATTCCCATTGGTAATGTGGCTCCCCACATGTCCAACACCCTTTCTTCGATCCAATAATCTTGGTACCCGAAGTAGAAGCTGATGACCCACCGTCCTCGAACCCTAGTCTGTTCTACTAAACAATCCTAAACTATTGTTGTTGCGATTGACGTTGATGTTAGTGTTGTGGCCCTCGATAAGGAGTACATTGTTGAGGCACTGGTCACCGAGGTGTATTGAAAGTGGATCCTTTATGGAAGCCATTATATCCTCGCATGTGTTTAGCTGGTGTCTGATGTTATTGTGCACCAGATGACACATGCCCTGCTGGTCTCGTTGGAGTCCTACTCTAAACCCCACTGATAATATCCTCATCTACTATGATGTCCTTTTGAACGACATCTTGCAAGTTTTAAGGCATCATAATCCTAACCTTTGCACGGATGCTGACATTAAGGCCAAACACAAACCTGTTGACCTTAATTTTCTCGGTATTTAGGTGCAAAGCATACAGAAGCAACTCCATAAAATGGGCCTCGTACTCAGACACTGTATGACCATCCTGTCTAAAGGAGTTGAACTCGTTGATATGATTCTCAATGAATTCCTATGATAGATACCACTCTTGGAACCGTTCCTCGAACAATTCCCCTGACACGTCTTCGACAACCATGTTCAATTGCAGCAGGAGCATCTTCCACATAGAAGAGCACTCCCCTTGAGTTCATATACTGCCATGCAAACCTTCATGTTGAAGGTATAGTCGTGAAGTGCAAAGCGCATCGCCATATTCTCCAACCATGCATCAATGGTTGTGTTGTCTGGGGCACCAAAGAATTAAGGAAATTTGACCTTCTTGAGTTCACAGTGAATACTACGAATACTGATTGGAGCGCGCAATGGACCCTCAGGGGGTGTTGACACCCTCACCTCATCTCTTTCCAAACAACTGATCAGTGCCTCAAACATCCACTAAAAGGACCTCATGAGCCCAACCACATCACGCACAACTATTTGTTCCTACCCAACAACTTGTTCATCTTCCTGGGGTTTATACCCCTCGAGCATGGATGCTACTGGAGGTGTCACGCCTCCTCCCATAGCACCTCATCATATGTGTCCGCAGTGTCCTCTAACCATGATTACCTGCACGAATACAAGTCAACTTAATTAGAAACATTATAATCAAATATCAAATCAACAGGAGCCGTAGCAATCCCAAGTTGTGGGTCGAACTTCCTCTGATACCATATGTAACGACCCCATCGTTATAAATATAAGAGACACAAGAAATTTCAATATTTTTCCTTTTGTTTGAAGTAGGAAGGAAACAATGGAAACCATTAAACAACACAACTTGACGATGAACATAATGCACGTGGATCATGCAACAAACAACAATGACTCAACACACTAGCACATCATGCAACTAGATGAAACATGTGATAATCAATAGACAGATAAAAACGACTACCCGCTTGACACATGCAAGACAACACCTACAAGCTAAAGGACAACTTCAACAACCTGACATAGTGGCTTTGACAACCAGGAACTACAAACTTCTATATCGCGCAAAACCCAATGCCTTAAGGCATTACAAAACCAAGTACTAACATCCATTACAACGAACAATACATCCACACCGGGAAACACAAGACTCCGTCCAGGTTATCATTTGCATCTATCCATCAGGGCACGCAATGATCCCCTCATCAGGAATCATGTCATCACAAGATGATAGGTGTGACAGTCACCAAGGCGCTACATAACATATCTAGACCAATATCCCAAGAAAAATCCAACACGCTAGGAGACCGAATTAACTATCAAACATGAAGACTATACCCAACCTCCCAATCGGCAAGTCAACAAGACGCAAGGGAAATCTTACTACTATAACAATCATACATCAAAATAACTTCTTAGCGCAACAAATTCTATGTAAACATACATCAATCTGTACACATTAAAAATTATTATTATCAAAACAATTAGTTCATTGTAACTATTTTCCAATTCCATATATCCCATAAGTATTTTCCTAAGGATGAATTCACTATCTTTTAAACTGAAACAAATATGAAACATATCTTTTAAGAAAAAATAAAACATGTATTTTAAAGTTGACATCACAATCCTTTAAACTAAAGCCAATATATCATTGTCCTTTAAACAATACAATCATTGTCTTTTAAAATTGAAACAAATATAATAAAATCACTATCTATGGAATGCATATAGGATCTATATAATAAAATTGCTATCTAAATAATATGTGTAATGAAATCACTATCTATATAATCTATAAAAGAAATCGCTATCTATGTCAAACACAGTCTGCATACAATCATCGTCTGCATATAAATGGATGGCTATATAATCATTGTCCTATATGTAATCATTATGATGCATAGTCATTGACTAAATAATAATTGTCATATATGTAATCTCTCTCTAACAAGAGTTACTATATTTTGAAAACATCATTGTCATATAAATAATGTAAATAAGTAGTTGCCTAAATAACAATAAGGATGAAATTATAGATATCATAATAATATCGTTGTTATGTATCGTTGTGTGAATAACATGTACAAAAAAATCACATGATATAAATCGATATTTTTGTGTAGTGATATAAATTGATATGTACCAATATGCTATTGTTGTTTAATGATATAATTGATATGTACAAATATGATATCACTGTCCATAAAAAGAAATTAACAATTTAAAGGAAATAACAAGGAATCAACCATATATTTCACTACCCAGAAAAATGAAACACAGTCTAGTAATGAATGTTATTGTGTCTAAAGAAATCGCAGAGAAGGGTTGTGTAAGCACTAGGTGAATTGCCAGGTAGAACACAGGTTGTGTATTGTTAATCACATGGAAATACTGGGCAAATTGCATAGTACAAGCAATTATTTAATCGCATGATATGAATGAATCACATGGTATACAATTAAAACCCATGGCATATACAAATGGTAGAGACAAAATCACTGCCAAAATATATATACATGATACACAACATTGATTGCAACGCAGACACACACAGTCTTACACTCATTGTCATTCAATGTATATATTTAAGTGTATAAAATTGCTAACTAAAATCGTTGTCACATATTATATATAAATCGCTATCCATAATTATAAATTTATCATGCATTAGATACTAAATCTTTGTCACACACACATTATATATAAAAATCGATATCTTTTAATACAAGAGATAAAAACATTGTCTACCATGTATTTAAAATCAATGTCTATCATATCTTTATAATTCGTTTATATCATATATTTAAAAGGTATTGTTTATCGTAAATTTAAAATCACAGACATTCTGTATTAACACGTTGTCATTCCATATTTAAAATGCAATTATGTACACATTCATAATATAATGCAATCATATTTAAAATTGCTATCATAAATTAACAATAGCTATATAAAATTGTTCTCAAACATAAAAACAAAGAAAATAAATGGTTGTCTATTAGATATGGGTAAATGGCTGTAAAAACATGGGTGAAATCGTTGTCTAAGATCTAGGTAAATGGATTAGAAATTCATGCGGTACATGCTATGTAAAAATCCAATAGAAACGGGGTGTGAATGTTGTGATCTAACAATAAAAAACACAGAGGTTTAGCATCTCAAATGCTGGAGTCATAAAAAAAAAAAACTGTAGAGAATTGTCATTCGTCAACGCTGGAAATCATAAAACAAAATGCATAGGTTTTCCATTTAAAACGCAGGGAATTATCATTAAAAAGATGTAGAGATCTACCATTCCATAATGCTAGGTTTTATCATTCAAACATGTAGAATTTTATCAATCCAAAAATGTAGAGATTGGGCCTTCAAAACTTAGAGGTTATCATTTGCAAACATAGAGTTTTATCAATCCAAAAAGAATATATTTACCCAAGTTTAAGCAATTAAAAACAAAGAGAAAATCAGAGTTTTAATCAATCAAGACACGAAGATATTCATTCACAAGAAGGCGCAAAGATCAGTGGTTAATCATAAGAGAAAAACACAAAGATAAGTAAGGGTTCAATAACTGGGAGAAATTTATACTTCACTTATTATCCATGCACACGAAAGCAAGGCATTTGAATCTATAAGCCTTTAAACACCGAAGTGATGACCATCGATTCGGCTCGTGACCGACTTCTCAAGCATGGACTAATAACTAAAGGCACAAGGGACAAAAGATAAAAACTCAGTTTTTGTTCACATTAATAAATAAAAACAAACATAGAGAAGTCATTGCAATTAGAGATTGAGTTCACCATGGGAAATCAATTCATAATACAATGAGAAAGGGGATTACAAATACCGTAGGAAAGCAAGTGCAAGAAATCTCATGGCAATGAAATATTCAACCGAGCATAGAAAAAGAACATGTGTAAATTAAATTTTATTGCAAGTAACAACTTTTATAGCCATACATTAACCAAATGTGAATTCTTTGAAGTTGTTGTCTCGTGCGTGCTCTGTCTAGCTCCCACTTTCCAGTCAATGTGACCTCACAGGTACCTCCCAGTAAACGCTAGTGGTACTCTTCTTCCCCCTGAGCCCCTGAGATGCAAAAGGGCCACGCACACAATACCAAAGAATGCTATCACCTAGATCACCTCACAAGGTCTAGCTACCACTCGTTACCGGAGCTGGTTATCCCAACTCCCACAAGAGAAATTTTAGTCAAGATAAAAATTTAAGGAGTATAACATTACGCAAAAAGATGAGATCCATAATCCTCCTTCTCCATCCTTTTTATAGAGTTTTCAAGTAATTAGTTTCCCAAATTTTCATTAAATTCATTTTTCATTTAATTAATTTTGAAAAACCTCGCCCGTACACATGTCGCCCGATCCCCTAGTAGCACCAAAAAATAAATTTTATTAATTAATTAAATATTCTTATTTCCCTCACCCACCTAAAGCATTCCTAAAAACACTCCTCGGTGTCCTGAAATTCCCTTACACTTCTTAAATGACTTATGCCTTACTTAATTCCTAGTTGAGTTCATAATTAGAAAGTTCTAAAGGAAAGATTCCTTAGTAAGTTAGACATTCATCTTTTTCCTTACGTTTCCCCTTTTCTTTAAGTTTCCCTTTTCCTTTGAGTTTCCTATTTATTTTAAGTTTCCCCCTTTTTCCTTTTTAACTAAAAAAATCAATTTAGCAAGCGTAGATAAAACAACCCTTTTACCCTTTTTTCTGTTTTAATTAAATTAAATTAGCAAGTGTAGATAAAACAACCCTTTTACCCTTTTTCCATTTTAATTAAAATTAAATTAGCAAGTATAGATAAAACAATCATTACCCCCTTTTTTTTAAAATTAATCCTCCATTATAATTTTGACTTTAATAAATAAGTTGAATTTCTTACCCCCCTTCTTGTTACATGTTTATTTATTATTTTTTTTTACCACAAGTTCTACTTAGTCCTAGGTTTTAATTTCACTAGGCTAGGCGACATTTTTATTAGTAAAAATTGTTTTTTTAAAACTTACCTATCACATCATTCATTTTAAGGTCGACACTTTATTCATTTTCCAGTTAAAATCGTGATGTGCCCCTTAGGACACACTAGGTGCTCCAAGGGTGCCACTTGCCTCTTTCGTTTTCCTTGCGCAACATGCCCTTCAAGACACACTACGTGCTACAAGGGTTCCAACCACCTCTTTCCATTTTCCTTTCACAATGTGCCCTTCAAGCCGTACTATGTGCTCCAAGGGTGCCACTCACCTCTTGACTAAATTTGGTATACGTCAAACCCATGGAGTCAATATTCCGCCAGGTGATCTTGTGGGAGACTAAGGGTGTCTAAGGAATAAGGCCCCTACCTTTTTGAGTGCCCCTTAGAATCATCGTGAGAGACAACCATAGTCTTCCCTCATGACATTGTGGGTCTTCTCAAACTATGGAATCATTAACCTATAGTTCGAGCCACGACGTAAGTGCTAGTAGGTTGTGGCAGAGCTGCTGCCACACCTCTCCCTCAAAGTGTCTCATTGTCATGCATAGCCCCTATACTCCACATGTGACTCTGGTCGACAAGCTATCGTTAGCCTACATCCATTAATGAATCATGTCAGCAATAATAATCAATCATCATAACATCTAATCATATGTACATACATCACATCAACAACATTCAACCCAATAGTCCACTCTGTGACTCAATCTAGAGTCTAATGGGTTTCATCGATGCCTCTGCATCCTCAATGTCAAAAGTATTTCACACTCAGGAAAACCGAGTCAATAGCACGTGTCTATGTAAATACAAAAAAATAACATACCATCATATCCATAATATCTCATAATCATTATCAGAATGACCAAAAGAATAAGTTCGCTCAGTGCGTGCAAGAGCATGATGTTACACACATCATCCCCAAATCAAGCAATAATATGGGTCTCAATCCGACAACACCACCAAGTGCACCTAAATAGTGAAAGATCCCCTCAAAATTGTGATGTCATGCTCCAAATGATGGACATTTGAGCATATTAGGGTGATGACATCTCATCTTCATGATTTTAGGCCTAATTCAAATGTTATAGACACCATAGAAGGTGAAATGATCATCATTCTAGGCATCTAATACATGGGGCACAACATCCGTCCAATGGGATTTCAGTGCCCTATGAACCTTCAAGTGGCTTAGTCTCTCCATGAATGGATTTAACTAGGAAAGGTCCTAAAAACACAAGAAACTACACCCTCCAAGGGTCTACAAGTCATATAAATCATACCAAGTAAGACATATTTAATAAAACAACCAACCAAACATGTGAATTAAATCCCCACTTTTCAAATTAAACAAATGCTCAAAGACATTATAAACTTTTCCAAGTTTAGGTATGGAGGGGTGTCATGGTGCCCTATTGGGTAGGACAATCCCCACATCAAGGAATGTTTCCAAGGAAGGCCCTTTCTATACCATGTAATGCGTATGACGTGAATGGGGGGAGAACTCTCACGCATGGGATTCTTGACATATTGTTGTGGAAAAAAACAACCCCCCCTATTTTCTTCTTATGTAGAAGAAAGAATTAGGGTCCCTCTTTGGTTTTAATATGGATTTCCCTTTATATTTTATTGATTTTATTTTATTTTATTGGTCTGTCATATTTTTTATAAATATTTTACCATTAGTTATTTTTATGTAAGTGATTGAATTGTTTTTCACTGGATATTTTGATATCATGACAAATGGGCTAATCATTAAAAGCATTCATTATGTCAATGATTTATTTCGTTTTAAATTTCATGATTGTAAGAATGAAATTCATAAGGGATTATGGGGAATGTCTATATAACTTTGAGTAATTAGCATATGATTTTGATGCAGGAGCATCGCTCACTCATCAAGCAAGCCAGCCCGTGGAGCAGGAAAGACAGTTGGACAGCGCCAGCACATACATTTTTGAATTGCTTTGGAGATTGTTGCACCGACCTTTTATGAAGGCATTCAAAAAAAGAACCGCACTTGTATTGTATTGTAGATAAGAAGGCATTTAATAGTTTTAATGTTAATAGATAGGAATTAATTGTAGATTTGATAGTTTCAATTTTCGAGAGGGAAAACGGATATAGACACCCTCCCTTTGTACATTGTATTATCATCATTCATTCAGGAGCAAGAAGAGAAGAGCAGAGCAGAGAACTTGTAGAGATCCCTCATGTACAGATTGGATTAATAGAAAGAGCTTTTGATTCAATTTCATGACTGGTGTTGTTTTCTCTGTGTATGTGCTTATTTGCTTATGAATGTTTGTTTTCTCTGTATACAATTGCTTTGGATATGCTTTGCATATGATTTCAGAGGATTAATTGAAGTCTGAAAGAGAGGAGAATGAGTTTCAATTGTTTCTCTGTCTGAGCTAGGAGATTCCTGCATAGAGTGCAGTGAAATTCATCCGCATAGAGTGCGTTGATGAGGCTAGACAGTTGAACTCTTATTCTCGTATGCCCAGAAGGCGAATTGGGTTGGTAGAGCTATGCAGGAGAAGTGCAGGCTGAATAGAAGTCTCAGTTGTTTTCCTGAGCAAAGGGGAACAGAAATTACTGGAGCTGCGAGTGCACAGAGTTCGTGTGACTTCAACACTTTGAGAGTTGTTGGAGGTTGAGCATAGGAAGCATGCGTAAGGGGCTTGGAAGGATTTAGAGTTGACAAAGCTCAGGAGGGATAGTTCCTTGCAAATACGGTGGGAACAAACCCAGGAGAAGTTCAAACAGGAAGAGCTTTGAAGCGGGAGAAATCTGCAAGGAGGAGAATAGATGGACAGGATTCGTAGGGCAGATTCGCGAGATCCCATGAACCGTTAGATCTGGGGAAAGCAACGAGGGAATTAACCCTTGAGTGCAGGAGGACCAAAGCCCATCGGGGTTCGGCGTTTGGCGTTTGACGAGGCGAGAGTCATACTCATTGAAATTGCGAGTAGCGATTTCCTGATTTAACGGGAGTCGTCGATCATCATAGGGACACGTGGCATCATATCCCGAGAGGTCAAGATTCGGCATTCGGTAGTTTCCATTGTAAAGGAATTTTGACCAGCAAAATCGCGATCCCGCGATTCTCGAAAAGTGGAGAGAGGAGCTGACATGGCAGGGAGATAGTGCACGTGCCATTGGAGTTCGGGGTTCAGAGATTTGAAGGGCGAGTGAACCGGGATGCCGCATTCACTGATTTCCCGATAGGGAAATCCCCGACGGGACAGAAGCATGACTCTTTGACCATCGGGGATTGGGGAATTGAAAGACCTGACCTCATGAGCGTCAAACTCGCGAACTTTTGAGTTCTGATTTCTTGATAAGCGAAGGGGAGATCGTCGGAGGAGTTCTTGTGGGTAGTGAGGAATCTCGAGAGGAGTCGGAAGGGTTCTTGGACTCTTCGGGCCTGAGACGAAGAAGGTCCTGGTGATCGTGACCATTCTCCGAGGAGTGGGGAAGGTTCCGTTAGAGTGGTATCAGAGCGGGGGAAGGGTTCTCTTTGTTTAGTTAGCAGAGAGAAGCAAATTTCACGATGCCGCCAAGAAGAGAAAGGCAATCGCCTGATCGAGAAGACAGGGATGCCCGAAGGAGAGGAAGACCGGCAGGGAATCCGGAAATAGAGCGCCAAATGAGAGATCTTTGAGCAAGATTCGAGGAGATGGAGACAACGTAGAGAAACAGAGTCGGTGCTGGAGAGTTCAGTGATTCCGAGGTGGAAGAGGAAGCTGGACACGAAGAAGAGGTCTCAGCAGAGGATGCTTCGACTGAGCGGTTGATCAGGGCCATCGCTAGGATGAGCTCAAAGACCAAGATGGACATTCCCATCTATGAGGGGAATCTAGATGCAGAAGAGTTGCTGGACTAGATCTGAGCACTCGATACCTACTTCGATTATGAGGATATCGAAGAAGATAAGAAGGTAAGGCATGCTGTTACTAAGTTGAAAGGGCATGCAACCTTATGGTGGGACGAGTTGCAGGCTGATTGGCACTGCAAAGGCAAACATAAGATCAAGAGTTGGGATAGAATGATTTCTAAGATGAAATCCAAGTTCATCCCGAGAGACTACCAGATCACACTGTTCAGGCGGATACAAAACCTGAGATAGAAGTTGATGACGGTGAAGGAATATACTGAGGAGTTTTATAGGCTCAACATCAGAGCTAGTCATCGGGAGAGTGATGACGAGAAGGTGGCGAGATACCTGAATGGGTTGAGGTATGACATTCAGGATGAGTTAAGCATCCTAACCATTAAGACGGTGGAAGATGCTTACCAATTGGCTCTGAAAGATGAGGAGAAGCTGATCCGTAGGCAAGGGCAGCGAGGGCGAGGCAGGAGTCAGCCCAAAGGAAAGACTGTTGCCCAGGACAAATATCAAAAACCCAAGGAGGAATGGAAGAGACCTCAAGGTAAGGTTGATAAGGGTGGAACCTCACAACAGAGGAAGCAATATGCTGAGCCGAGGAGACAGCATACAGAGCAGGGTGGCGGTTATGCTGATGCAGGTACCTTTCCTCGTACTAGAGGTCGAGGTAGAGGAAGAGGAGGAATCATCACATGTTTCACATGTGGAAAGGATGGACATAAAGCTATTGATTGTCCAGACAAGAAACCGAACCGAGGTGAAACTCACATCACTAAGGCACAGAGGCGTGATGCTAAGAACGAAGATGCATACAGCGGAAGATCGCTAGGAATGCATAAAATCCTTTTGACACCTAAAAAAGAGGTGGAAAGCTCAGTGCAGAGGAGCAGACTGTTCAAAACGGCTTGCACAACCAAGGAAAGGAAATGAAAAGTCATTGTGGACAGTGGGAGCACCGATAATCTCGTTTCGACCGAGATGGTGGAAAAGCTGGAGCTGGAAACAACTAAGCACCGGAGTCCATATAAAGTCTCGTGGCTACAAAAGGGACACCGGGTAAGTGTTACAAAACAATGCTTAGTTAAATTTAAGATAGGGAATTACCATGATGAGATTCTGTGTGATGTTATTCCCATGGATGTATGTCATATATTGCTAGGTAGACCATGGCAGTATGATAGACATGTTGTTCATGACGAGAGGATGAACACATACACTTTGGAGAAGGATGGGAGGACACACAGATTACTTCCGATAAAATATAAGGAAGTGAAGCCGGAAGTAAACAATACGATACTTCTCATGAGTGGGAAGGAGCTTCTCACAGAGATGGAGAAGAATGAAGATCCACAATTCTTTGTGGTCAGGAAACCAAGAATTGTCTTGACAAGCACAAGAGTGGACGACTTGCCGGAAGAGATTCAGGAACTGCTGGGAGAGTTTGCTGATATCATCGTGGATGAACTACCTCATTCATTGCCACCGATGCGGAGTGTGAGTCATTATATCGATCTCATACCCAGAGCAAGTTTGCTGAATAAGGCAGCGTACAAGTTGACACCTCAAGAGAACGAGGAAGTCAAGAGGTAGGTACAGGATCTGCTGGACAAAGGACTGGTCAGGGAGAGTCTGAGTCCATGTGTTGTTCCAATAGTACTAAGTCCGAAGAAGGATGGAGGCTGGAGGATGTGTACAGACTCCAGAGAGATAAACAAAATCACCATCAGGTATAGATTTCCACTGCCGAGAATGGATGATTTGATGGATTTCCTAAGTGGGGAAAATTATTTTTCGAAGATTGATCTTAAAAGCGGATATCACCAGATTCTCATGAGAGAAGGAGATGAATGGAAGACAACATTCAAAACAAATGAAGGTTTGTACGATTGGCTAGTCATGCCATTTGGTTTGACAAATGCACCAAGCACATTCATGGGGCTGATGAATGAAGTCCTAAGGGAATTCATCGGGAAATTTGTAGTTGTATATCTGGACGATATACTGATTTTCAGTAAGACCAAGGCTGAACACTTGAAGCATTTGGCCATTGTGATGAGAAGACTGCGGTAGGAGAAGTTGTTGGTCAACATGAAGAAGTGTTCCTTCATGCAGATAGAGCTCATTTATTTGGGTTTTGTTATATCATCCAATGAGTTGAAAATGGATCCTGAGAAAGTGGAGGTGATAAAGAATTGGCCATCACCCAAAAATGTTATTGAGGTGAGGAGTTTCCATGGTTTGGCTAGTTTCTATAGAAATTTCATCAGGAACTTCAGTGGAATTAGCGCCGCGATGATGGACACAGTGAAGAAGCGGCACAAGACTTTTCATTGGACAGCCGAGGCTAAGAAAAGCTTCAATCTGTTGAAGCGGAAGATTACAGAGCAACCAATTCTGGTGTTGCCTAATTTTCAGAAGACATTTCAGGTGAAATGTGATGCCAGTGGGTATGTTGTTGGAGGGGTCTTGAGTCAGGATGATAGACCTATGGCATATTACAGCGAGAAGCTGGACGACGCAAAGCTGAAGTACTCCACATATGATAAGGAGTTTTATGCCATCATACAGGCATTGAAGAAGTGGAGGCATTACTTGATACCCAAGGAATTTGTTTTGTACAGTGATAATCATGCATTGCAGTTCGTGAGTCAACAGGAGAAGTTGAACCAGAAGCATGCAAAATGGGTAGAGTACATGCAAAATTTCACATTTGTCATTAAGCACATTTCAGGGACTCCTAACAAAGTGGCTGATGCTTTGAGCAGGAAATGTTTGTTGTTGCAGGAATTCAGGATCAAGACATTGGGTTTTGAAAATTTGAAAGATATGTATGCAGGTGATGCAGACTTCGGAGAAGCATACGAAGCAGCCAAGAACCCAGTTCTCAGAGATCGGAGCCCTTGGATAGACTACCTGATCCAGGAGGGATTGTTGTTTAAAGGCAATCAACTATGCATTCCGAATTGCTCCATGAGGGAGAATTTGGTGAAGGAAAAACATAGCGGAGGCTTAGCAAGTTATTTTGGGCATGAAAAAACATTTTCCAAGCTGAGCGAATCATATTACTGGATAGGCATGCGAGCCGATGTAAAGAGATTTGTTGACAGATGCAGGATTTGTCAACACGCGAAGGGCAGAAAATAGAATGTTGGGTTTTACCAACCACTGCCTATACCCGAGAGGCCATGGGAGGCCATAAGCATAGATTTTGTTCTGGGATTATCGAGGATGAAGAGAGGAGTTGATTCCATATTTGTGGTGGTGGACAGGTTTTCGAAGATGGCACATTTTATCCCGTGTCAGAAGACCAGCGATGCGACCCACATTGCAAATTTATTTTTCAAAGAAATTGTGAGACTGCATGGATTGCCAAGGAGCATAGTCTCAGACAGGGACATGAAGTTCATAGGTCATTTTTGGAGGACGCTATGGAAGAAGCTGGGAACTAATTTGGCATTTAGTTCGGCTTACCATCCACAGACAGATGGCCAAACAGAGGTGGTGAATAGAAGTCTGGGAGATTTATTGAGAAGCTTGGTGACAAAGCACCATAGCAGTTGGGACCAGATATTACCACGGGCAAACTTTACGCACAATGATTCAGTGAATCGTAGTACCGGTAAGAGTTCGTTCCAGATTTTGTACGGGACACAGCAGAGGGGAGTTTCTGAGCTTAGGGAGTCAGGATAGGCTGAAACTAGTAGCGCGAGCACTGAAGAATTCACTGAGGAAATGGAGGAACTTCACACGAAGGTGAAGCAGCGACTGAAGAAATCAAATCACGAGTATAAGTGCAGAGTCGATCAGTGGAAGAGACAACTTCAGTTCAAAGTTGGTGATTTGGTTCTAGCGCACTTGAGGAAAGAAATGTTCTCAAGGGGAACATACAACAAGCTCAAAATGAAGAAAATCAGACTGTGCCGAGTCCTGAAGAAATTCGAGGAGCATGCATACGAGCTTGAGTTGACGGATGCAATTGAGATATCCCAAATATTTAATGTTTCAGACTTGTACCCATATAAGGCAGAGGAAGCAGGAGCTAGAAGTGATGAGCAACTGGTGATCCAGTGGCAGAAACAATTGCCAGTTGCACAGAAACCTCAAATGGAGTGCATACTGGATAAGCGCACAGGAAGGAAGACTAGGCGGAAGCAATATTTTGAATACCTGGTGAAATGGAAGAATCACCCAGTGGAGGATGCTAGCTAGGAAACTGAGGCAGTCATACAAAAGCATGGACATACTGTGCAGGAGCTCATGGACAGGAGCCCATGAAATCTTTCAAGCCAAGGATTATGATGCAAGAGCATCGCTCACTCATCAAGCGAGCCAGCGTGTGGAGCAGGAAAGACAGCTGGACAGTGCCAGCACATACATTTTTGAATTTCTTTGGAGATTGTTGCGCCGACCTTTTATGAAGGCATTCAAAAAAAGAAGCACACTTGTATTGTATTGTACATAATAAGGCATTTAATAGTTTTAATGTTATTAGATAGGAATTAATTGTAGATTTCATAGTTTCAGTTTTCGAGAGGGAAAACGGATATAGACACCCTCCCTTTTTACATTGTATTATCATCATTCATTCAGGAGCAAGAAGAGAAGAGCAGAGCAGAGAACTTGTAGAGAGCCCTCATGTACAGATTGGATTAATAGAAAGAGATTTTGATTCAATTTCATGATTGGTGTTGTTTTCTCTGTGTATGTGCTTATGTGCTTGTGAATGTTTGTTTTCTCTGTATACAATTGCTTTGGATATGCTTTGCATATGATTTCAGAGGACTAATTGAAGTCTGAAAGAGAGGAGAATGAGTTTCAATTGTTTCTCTGTCTGATCCAGGAGATTCCTGCATAGAGTGCAGTGAAATTCATCCGCATAGAATGCGTTGATGAGGCTAGACAGTTGAACTCTTATTCTCATTTTCCTAGAAGGCGAATTGGGTTGGTAGAGCCGTGCAGGAGAAGTGCAGGCTAAATAGAAGTCTCAGTAGTTTGTCTAAGCAAAGGGGAACAAAGATTACTGTAGCTGCGAGTGCACAGAGCCCGTGTGACTTCAACACTTTGAGAGTTGTTGGAGGTCGAGCACAAGAAGCATGCGCAAGGGGCTTGGAAGGAGTTAGAGTTGACAAATCTCAGGAGGGATAGTTCCTTGCAAATACGGTGGGAACAGACCCAGGAGAAGTTCGAACAGGAAGAGCTTTGAAGTGGGAGAAATCTCCAAGGAGGAGAATAGACGGACAGGATTCGCAGGGCAGATTCGCGAGATCCCATGAACCGTCAGATCTCGGGGAAAGCAACGAGAGAATTAACCCTTGAGTGCAGGAGGACCAAAGCCCATCGGGGTTCAGCCTTCGGCGTTTGACGAGGTGAGAGTCATACTCGTTGAAATTGCGAGTAGCGATTTCCCAATTTAACGGGAGTCGTTGATCATCATAGGGACACGTGGCATCAGATCCCAAGAGGTCGGGATTCAGCATTCGGCAGTTTCCATTGTAAAGGAATTTCGACCAGCGAAATCGCGATCCCGCGATTCCTGAAAAGTGGAGAGAGGAGGTGACGTGGCAAGGAGATTGTGCCTATGCCATCGGAGTTCGGGGTTCAGATATTTGAAGGGCGAGTGAACCTGGACGCCGCATTCACCGATTTCCTGATAGGGAAATCCACGACGGGACAGAAGCGTGACTCTTTGACCATCGAGGTTCGGGGAATTGAAAGACCTGACCTCGTGAGCTTCGAACTCGCGAACTTGTGAGTTTCGATTTCCCAATAGGCGAAGGGGAGATCGTCGGAGGAGTTCCTGTGGGTAGTGAGGACTCTCGAGAGGAGTCGAAAGGGTTCTTGGACTCTTCGGGCCTGAGATAAAGAAGGTCCTAGTGATCGTGACCGTTCTCCAAGGAGTGGGGAAGGTTGCGTCAAATTTGATGACATGGTAAAACATGCTTATGAAGAGGTATGTTTTTTTTATTTGAATGTATTAATGCTATCATCATTGGGACTTGTTTTTTATCATTCTATTTTAAGAGCGGTATGTTTTGAATTCAAGAATATATCCCCTACCTCATATTGTTACACATTTATTGTTTATTTCCTAACATTATTTTGAGTTCTTAAATGGTATCTCAAGTTCTTAAATTGAAGTAATTCTCAAACCCTGACTCCCCAATCGAAATCATCAATGTCCAGTGACTCATCAATTTTTCTTTGTGCTGATATATATTTGTAGTTTGTTTGTGTAGATATTCGATTACTAATAAGATAGTTTTAATAAGGATGAATTGATTTTGTTTTTGTTTTATTTTATTGTTTGTTTTGTATTTGTTTGTTTCATTTGTTTTAAATTAATAGAAAAATCTCTTACTTTAGAGTTACTATAGAATTTCGTAGTCACTCTTAAAATATGTAAGTCATTAATTTATTTTGTTTTTGTGTACATGTGTCAAAATGTTTTAAAATATGTAAATCGTTAATTTATTTTGTTTTTTGTGTACATGTGTCAAAATGTTTGTTACAAGCTCTATGATGGCAGTATGTCATGGCTAAACAAGACATCATTTGTGACATTTACAAGAATTTTGGATACATGAATATTGACAACCTCTTGTCATACTTTTGGAGGTCTATCTTTTAATTCTAGTCTTATTTGATTCAAGAGGCTATTATTCAGCAGTTGGGATTGGATGTGGCTTAGTTCTAAGGAGCCTTGTCTTATTTTATATTATCAAAACTTTTTTAGTATAAATAGGGTATGAAGTGACTATTCAAGAAGGGGGGAAATTTTATTTTCCTGCAAGAGACGGAACTCTTTGCACTATTGTAAGGGGGGAACTTTGTTGTAAGGGGGAAACTTTTTTGTAGTAGGAATCCTAGACCAGACTGGAGAAATATCTTTATTTTGTAATCTTTTTGGCATGTTGTTCCATTTTGAATAATGAATAAATATTATGCAGTTTTTTTATTCTCTATTCTGGATAGGTGTAATTGTGGATTTAACATTGTTGTTAAAATTTAAACAATTTATATTTATTTAAAAATATTGAAAAGATATCTTTGCAGGGATGGGAAGAATTATATTTAGATTGAATTTTGTATTTGAGTAGACTTGTATGTGTTGATTTGTTAACAAAAAGTTTGTTGTAAGGGGGAAACTTTTTGGTAGTAGGAAGCCTGGACCAGACTAGAGAAATATCTTTATTTTGTAATATTTTTGGCATGTTGTTGAGTTTTGAATAATGAATAAATATTATTCAATCTTTTTATCCTCTATTTTGGATAGGCGTAATTGTTGATTTAACATTGTTGTTCAAATTTAAACAATTTATGTTTATTTAAAAATATTGAAAAGATATCTTTGCACGAATGGGAAGAATTATATTTAGATTGAATTTTTTATTTGAGTAGACTTGTATGTGTTGAGTTGTTAACTAATTAGAAATCTAATTTCATACATGTCTTGATACTTATTATGGTCATACTATGAGAACTATTTCCTTAATATGACAAATATATTTTATCTTTAATGCAATTATGGTGATTTGAATCCAAGTATATGCATATTGAGATATGATAATTATTTATTAGATTTAATTGTATATGCATATCTGCTTGAATGGTTGCAGGGCATGTGAATTATTTCTATGACTTGTTAGCTCATCTTTACCTTCAGTTCAATTCTGGTCCATTCTTTTTTATCTTTCTCTTGATTGGGAGTAGGATCATTCCTTTTCTCTATTGAGATAGATTAGATTTCCTTTTGTTGTGATATCATATTGCTGATTTCATTTAATTTAATTCATTTTTAAAAATCTTTTATGTGGCCTGGATCACCCCACATTTCATCTAATCCAAAGGATTGTCTCTTATAAGCATGTTGCAAGTAGGTAATTTTTTCCATTCTTCCTGTGGATGATAACAAGTAATATCATAAATTAGCATGCAAAGGATAGGTTTAGTGTAATTTTAGGTTAGATTAGTTTAGATTAGATTAACACATAATTAAGATTAATTTTAGAAAAGGGTAACTAGACCCATTAAACTAGTCACAATCACCACACCAAATGGATAAATATCTAATTGGGAATATGAGTAGGTGATTTTCTTAATGTTGATCATGATCAATTTTATCCAACAAAATTTTTGGTAGTAGAAGGAGGGCTACCAAATGGATAACTGTCTAATTGGGAATATGAGTAGGTGATTTTCTTAATGCTGATCATGATCAATTTTATCTAATAAAATTTTTGATAGTAGAAGGAGGGCTACCGACGAGTTGTCCCTTTGGAGCTGTTTGTTTTAACTACTTATATGTTTCAATGGTTCCTTCTAAAATTTCTATTTTAAGTTGCATCTTTGGATGAAAATATTGAAAAACTCCATTAAAAATAGTAAATCACTTGTAAAAGATAAATTTTAATAATAAGGGTAATGCTTCTACATTTGATTATATTCTTCAATTCATTAAAAATTACAATAACTATGATATTGATGAAAGTGTGATCTACAAGATCTTCACTCTTACTCTCAAGTCAAAACATGGTGTCAATCAATACTGGTTGCCTCTATAGATAATTGGGATCAATTTACAAGAATGTCCCTTCACGCTTTTCAAAAGTATGACTATGATATGGTATGCTTAGAACTTGAGAATCTACGCAGATTTGAAGGTGAATCTTTTGAATACTTTCTTGCTAGATTTAATTAAATTGTTTACAATTTCAATATCAAGATTTACCTTCTGAAATTGAATCAATGGGATTGTTTCGCCATATTTTGTCTCTTCCTTATATTTTGAATAACTATAATGTACACTTGCTTCTATTGACAATTATTTTGAATCAACTAGTGACATCGCTGTACCTTTTCAGACAAACAATTTAGAGAATGTTAACGAACAACTTCAAAAAAGTTATAATATATCCCATGAAATTAATGATGCTTTTAAAACTGTTCTATATCATTATAAAACTTTTGTTTGTAATGAAGAAGATGAACCTGAATTTGTTTCTCGAATTGAAATCATAAGCGAAGATAATGAAAGTCATCATATTAAAGATGTTTCAAATGCATTTTCTAATATCACTATTTATGATGTTCAACCACGCAACTAAGAACACCTAGACACTCATTCTTGGGAATGTACACTAATATATTATTACAGGATAAAGGAACTATCCTTAATCAAACAAATTATGAATCTTTTACTAATAACGATCTAATAATAAGTTATTGAATGATAATGCTTTCATTACTTTTGACAATTTTTGTGTATCTGTATCTAGTTATGCCTCTAGTTCTAAGTTATCATTTATAATGGAAGAGAACCCTAATAATAATTATGAAGTAATTTATGACAATGACTTGAAGTTTGAGAATATTGAGACATTTCACTAGTTGGTGATGGTTATGTCAAGTTCTTATGTTCTTAATTTCCAAAGTCAATATATATTTCAAAATGAAGGGTGTCTTTCTACTGATAATGCAACATTAAATTTTCATTTTCAATCTTCTAATCATCATGATGATTTGAACTTTCAAAAATAAGAATCTAATGCTACATTAAATTTTCATTTTCAATCTTCTAATCATCATGATGATTTCAATTTTCAAAAATAAGAATCTAATCCAATTTATGATTCTAAAGTTATTCGAATTCCAATGTTTTGTCATGATATTGAACTTTTTACAGAAGTAAATGCTATCTCTATTATTGATTATATTATCTGACCCAAAACTTATGAAAATGAAATTCCTGTAAATAAATACTTAGTATCTTTTAACATTCATGTAAATAACAATGTAAATTCTTGTTACAATACTAACAGTTTTATATAGACTCCAACACTATCAAGAACATCATTTGAGTCTGGTTTGGTATTCTCTTCTTCTTTGAAATTTCTCCAATCTTTTATATATTTACATCTTCATTTTCATGATCTAATCGAAATATGGTTGGAGAGTTCATTTCAAGTGACGTTTCATGTAAATACATTTATTTTCATGTATCTATTAAAAATACATGTACATGATAGGTTTAAGTTTTCTTTTGTTTGTTTAGTATTGAATCAATTATACTAGTTTTGGTTGTGCATATCCTAGTTTTGGTTCTAAATATGATTGCGGGACTAAAACAACTCAAATGGTTACACTGGAAATTTCCTTTTACTTAGTTTTTGTTGGTTGTACATATCCTAGTTTTGGTTCTACATATGATTGCAGGACTAAAACAACTCAAATGGTTACACCGGAAATTTCATTTTACTTAGTTTTTGTTGTCCTTTTAGAATGAGAATTAGGATTGGGATTAGTTTAGTTTAGTTTTTTCTTTTTAGAATGAGAATTAGGATTGGGATTATTTTAGTTTAGTTTTCTTTTTCTAGGATTAGTCTAGTTATTGAATAAATAAGTAATATTCGATGACTTCATCATAGATTCTTAATCTTTAAATTGAATTTTAAATTGGTTTTGGATTAAAAGTAATTTACTTTATTACTTTTCTTTTGACTAAGGCTATTGTGAAAATTCGCAATTTCAAGTTAATATTGAGATATCACCCAGGTAATTACTCATCATTATTTTCTTTCTATATTTGTTAAGCTATTAAGCTTATTTGTAAAACATTGTAACGACCCTATCGTCATGTCAACACAATGACAAAACAACAATAATTTTTTTTGTGTACGAATTACACACCACATTTGAAAGCGATATTATTGACACCTCATCCAAATATCATCAAGGCTCCGTAGAATTCTAATAAATCTCATGTAACTTAAATTATAAGGCGTAAGATAAATAATTTCTAATTAAAACATAAGGACACAATAGAGGGTGCAAGTAAAACAATTTTATTTTATTTCCAGGTGCATGGGCAACATCTATTTTACTTCAGAAGCGTGCTCAACCCAACAAGGAAATAAAAATGAATCTACAATTATTCCATGGTGTGCGCGTCATCCCATCACCCAATAGCATAGTCAACGTCACTCGCGGGGCAAGAGTGAAACCATCAAATTCACTGTCAACAAGTTATCTACTTGACAACTTACACAGTCTTAGACACATACTCATCAATCAACATTTAATTCTGGATGCAACAAATTTTACAAGCATTAATCCAAGGGGGCATTCAATGTTACGCCCAATAGGACTAGAGGACTTACTCCACAAGGAAGGAGAATCCACAAGAGATAGAGCATAGTAGTGAACTAATTACATAGTCGTTCCACATTAAGTTAACACTCAAGAATATAACAGTTCTAAATCAAGCACACATCCAAGTTATGCTAAGGTCTCAAGTAAAACCACCTTATCAATCATCAAACAATAATTAATCACTACACAAGGTTAAAATAAGTTTGATTCAAACCAACAACATTGCTATTAGGGGTGCAAGGAATCTAGTTATTAAACCATCCACTTGGACAAATTAAAGGCATTAGAAAAGAGGATGATAAACAGAAGGGAAACCTACATAACGCGAGTTTTCCTTTGGCTAAACCACAACTCCTTACACCAATTTGTCATTGTGCACAAAATTCCTAATGTAAACTCAACATACATATTTAGAACACAGTGCGTGCAACGGTTCTATCTATTTGATGAGTCACTCTTCGACACCCAAGGGTCATTGTGCAAGAGGAGCTACTCATTAACTGTGGCACACCTGCTTTAACTGTACACTAACCATTAAGGTACATGTAAACAACCGTCAACAACTTGGGTCATGCATTTATTTTATAAAGAAAAGGACCAACTAAGGATTGATGAAGGTGGAATGTCCCAAGACCACATAGCAATTAAAAAAGATAAAATAACACATCTCCACTAAAAGAAGTTTGAGCACAATAAAAACAACCATATAATCAACCTAGCTACACTTATCATGGCGCAAGTAACTAATGATGACTTATTAACCATCCACATAGTCTTAAGGTGCATCAAGACAATTGCTCACCATATTATGGAAGAAGAGCATAAAGCATTAAAAGACTCAACTATTGCATTAAATAATACAAAGCGATATAGACTCAACTAAAATGAAAACTAAAGTGAAAACCCATTAAAAGCGATATATCAAAATTCTCCCCAATCATAAATTAGCTAATACAACTTCTTACTCTTAAATTGGAATCCACCCATGCAAAGATAAGGGGAAACATAGAGGTCACATCCCAATACGGTTGGGCGAAGCATGTAGGACTGTGCTAAGAGAGGAGAAGTGGATCACACTGAGTCTTCCCAGAAATCGTAGGGAGACACCGATAATTTCGTTGGGAAGGTAATGTATGAGTTGCAGAGTGAAAATACCCAAAATTCGCTAGCAAAGTGCTCAAATTCGCTGAAGGAGCATGCATGTGCCACGCAAGGGACGAGGTTACATTTTTCTAAGGTAAGAAGAGGTGGTAAAGTCATGGAAATTGCTACAAGAAGAACAAAGGTTTAGACAGAGAAAATAGTTCCCCAAAATTCCAAATCATGAGAGGAAATCGCTAAAAGAAAGGAGAAGGTTTAGATAGAGGAAAGAGTTTCCCCAAAATCCCAAATCGTGAGAGGAAATCGCTACAGAAAAAATGAAGGTTTAGACAGAGGAAAGAGTTTCCAAAAACTCCCAAATCGTGAGAGGAAATCGCTACAGTAAAAGTGAAGGTTTAGACAGAAGAAAGAGTTCCCCAAACTCCCAATTCATGAGAGGAAATCGCTACAGGAAAATTGCCCAAGGGATGGTGTCTTCTCATGGGGTAAAATGCATAAAAGTCACGAGGACAATGCAGGAGCCACTTGCCTAAAAATGGCGCCCTCCCTTTCAAGGAAAAAATAAGTTCGTCAGAAGAAAACCCAACCCAATTGTTCCCTGTCACGATTTTAAAAATCGCTCTAACCATCCCAACACAGTTAAAAGTAAGTAAAAAGGATAAAAATAAAATCATGGTTCATTTGCAAGGGAAAGATTAATCTGAGGTTAAATCAATGTAAAAATAGGGTGTAACATAAGTCTGAAGTAAAATGAGTAAAAGAAGAAGGAATGCACATAGAAAATTTTTACCAAGGTGCGAACAAAATATAACCAATCCATCAAGATTAATCCCAGCTAACCACATCAGGTGATATTCACAACCATAACATATATTAAATGAATTCAACAACACATGAATATATATACAAATTCTAACTAAAGTACAACTGCAAATTTAAAGGCTTATTGTAACCATAAGTGAAGGATCTGAAGGGGTTGTCCTGTGCTTGTGCTTCGTCCTGCTCCTAGCTTGTTAACTGCTGGGACCTCACCAGTACCTCCTAGAAAATGTTATGGGTACTCTTTTTCCCTCTTATCCCCCGAGATGCAAAGGGTACACACACATATGACAGAGAAAGATAGCTCCTAACTCGCCTCACAAGGTCAATCTACCACTCCATTTTTCAAGATAGGCATGCCAACTCTCACAAGTAAAGTTAGCAAAAAAAATATCAGCAGCATAACCTTAGGCCTACCTGTCGTGATCCATACTCCTCCTCTGCCATCCTTTTTATAGATATTTATTAATGATTAGTGTCCCAAACCCTCTTTATATTATTTTTATTAAATTTAATTAGGATAAACCTCCCCCGTACACATGTCACCCGATCCCTTAGTTTCACCAGAAAATCAATTTATTAATTAATTAAATTTTCCTATTTCCCTCACCCACCTAAAAGCGTTCCTAAAAACTCTCCCTGGTGTCCCTTTATTCCCTTACATTTCTTAAATGACTAACACCTTTCTTAAAACCTAATTGAGTTCACAATTAGAAGGTTCTAAAGACTAGATTCTCTACTATGTTAGACATTCCCCCTTTCCTTAATTTTCCCGTTCTGTTCTTAATTCAGATTTAGCAAGTTTAGATATAAACAACAATTAACCCTTTTAATAATTTAATCCTTCATTAAAATTTTAGTTTAATTATTAATGTTTGAATTTTATTTACCCCCCCTTCTTGTTATATGTCCATTTATTGTCTTTTTGTTCACATGTTCTACTTAGACCTAGGTTTTAAATTCACTAGGATTGGTGACAACCTTTAACAAAAAATTAGTTATTAAACTTTACTCATACCATCATTCATGTTAAGGTTGGTGAGGTCCTAAGGAGGCATATTTTTATAGGTACTAGGTTTATTAACTTACCAGAGTTAAAAATCACAACGTTCCCTTCGAGACGCACTGTGTGCTCCAAGGGTGCCACTCGCTTGCATTCTTGTTTTATTTGCACTATGTGACCTTCAAGATGTACTGCGTGCTCCAAGGGTGCCACTCGTCTTTTGACTGATTTTGGTAGTCGTCAAACCCCTGGAGTCAATAATCCATTCGGTGACCTTTTGGGAGACTAAAGGACTCTAAGGAATAAGGACCCAGCCTTATTGCACGCCCCTTAGAATCATCATGAGCGACTGTCACAGTCTACCCACATGACATCATGGATCTCTTGAACTAGGTAATCGTTAACCTACAGTTTGAGCCATGGTGGGAGTGCTAGTAGGTTGTGGGAGGGTTGCTACCACACTTCTCCCTCAATATCTCTAGTTTTTATGTGTGACCCCTTTATGCCTAATGTGAGTCTGGTTAGAAAGCTATCGTTATCCTACATCCATTAATGAAATGTGTCAGCGATAACAATCAACATCATAATATCTAGTCATATGTCACATATGTAATATCAAAAAATTCAAACCATAACTGTTCACTCCCTGACTTGATCTGGAGTCCAAGGAGATCCATCGATTCCATTGGTATCCTCAAAGGTCCAAAGTCCTACACATTCAAGAAAACCAGTCAATAGCATCTGTCGATATAGATATCATAAAATAACATATCATCAAATACACAAACATCATCATGCTCCATAATCGAATCAGTTACTCATATAGTGAACTGGATCACTTGCACAAAAGTGTCTGGAAGAATAAGTCACATCGGGTGTTTGCAAGAGATGATGTTACATAGATTGACCTTGTGAGGTAAGCTGGGAGCTAGCTTTCTTTGGCATATGTGTGTGGCCCCTCTGTGGCTTGGGTGGATAATGGGGAAGAAGAGTACCCCTAGCGTTGGTTGGGAGGTACTGGTGAGGTCTCAGTGGTTATCAAGATAGAAGTGGGATGGAGCGCAAGCGCGAGACAACCCCTTCAGATCCTTCGCTTATGGTTACGGTACACCTTTAAATTTGTAGTTGTACTTGAGTTATAATTTATATATATATATATATATATATATATATATATATATATATATATTCATTTGGTGTTGAGTTCATTGAATATATGTTATGGTTGGGAAGATCGCCTGATGTGGTTAGTTGGGATTAATCTTGATATATTGGTTATATTTTCTCTGCACCTTAGTAAATTTTTTCTCTGCGCATTCCTTTTTATTTTACTCGTTTTACTTCAGACTTATGTTACGCCGTCTGTTTACATCGATTTAACCTCAGATTAATCGTGCCCTTGAAAATGAAACTTGATGTGATTCTTATCCTTTGTATTTACTTTTAATTGTTTTGGGATGGTTAGAGTGATTTTTAAAATTGTGACAAGCTGGGTTGGCTTTTCTTCTGACGAGCTTAGTTTTTCCTTGCAAGAGAGAGTGCCATTTTTAGGCGAGTGGTTCCTGTGTTGTCCTCCTAAATTTTATGAGTTTTCCCCCATGAGAAGGAACCATCCCTTTGGTGTTTTTCCTATGGCAATTTTCTCTCATGAATTTGGAGTTTGGGGAGCTCTTTCCTCTATCTAAACCTTTGGTTTTCCTGTAGTGATTTCCTCTCACAATTTGGGAGTTTGGGGAAAATATTTCCCGTGTCTAAACCTTCATTTTTCCTGTAGAAATTTCCTCTCATGATTTGGGAGTTTGGGGAAACTCTTTCCTCTTTATAAACATTTGCCTTTCCTATAGCGATTTCCTCTCACAGTTTGGGAGTTTGGGGAACTATTTTCTCTATCTAAACCTTGGTTCTTCTTGTATCGATTTCCTGTCATGAAATTTGGAGTTTGGGGAAATTTTTTCTCTTTTGTCTATACCTCATGACTTTACCACCTATTATTACCTTAGAAAAATGCAGCCTTAGCCTTTGCGTGGTACATGCATGCTCCCTCAGCGAATTCGGGCACTTTTCCAATGAATTTTGGGTATTTTCACTCTGTAACTCATACTTTACCTGCCCAACGAAATTTTGGGAGTCTCCCTGGAATTTGAGGGAAGACTCGGTGTGCTCTACTTATCCTCCCTCGACAAAGTCCCACATGCTTTTCCAAGCCGTATTGGGATGCCACCTCTGCATTTTCCCTTATCTTTGCGTCGGTGGATTTCAGTTTAAGAGTAAGAAGGTTTATTAGCTAATTTATGATTGGTGAGAATTTTGATATATCACTTTTAATGGGTTTAAATTTATCGTTTTAGTTATCATTTTAGTTGAGTCTATATCACTTTATATTCTTTAATGAAATAGTTGATTCTTTTAATGCTTTATGCTCTTCTTTCATAATATGGTGACAAATTGTCTCGATGTGCCTTAAGAGTATTTGGATGGTTAATAAGTAATCATTAGTTACCTTCTCCATCATAAGTGTAGCTAGGTTGATTATATGGTTTTTTTTAGTGTGCTGAAACTTCTTTTAGTGGAGAGGTGTTCTTTTAAATCTTTTAATTGTTATGTGGTCTTGGGACATTCCACCTTCATCACTCCTTAGTTGATCCTTTGCTTTATAAAATAAATGCATGACCCAAGTTGTTGATGGTTGTTTACCTGTACCTTAATCGTTAACGTATAGTTAAATCATATGTGCCACGATTAATGGGTAGCATCTCTTGCACAATGAGCCTTGGGTGTCGAAGAGTGACCCATGAAATAGATAGAACTGTTGCGTGCACTGTGTTCTAAATATGTATCTTGGGTTCATATTAGAACTTTTGCACACAACAACAACTTGGTGTAAGGAGTTGTGGTTTATCCACAGGACCGCTCGCGTTATGCAAGTTTCCCTTTTGTTTGTCAACCTCATTTCTGTTAGAAAAACAGGACCGTGGAGCAATAAAATAAAACAAATGCAGAAATAAAACACAGAAGACACACAATACAAGAGAGAGACAGATATACGTGGTTCACCCAGTGTGGGCTATGTCCACCAGAGAAATTGCCAGGTCCTTCCTTTGTTATTATCCAGCAAATGAAGGGATACAACCTACAACAAAACCCGTTGTAACTTCCTCTTCTTTCTCTCACAGTCTCCTCTCTCGGAATACAATATTCACCCTCTTACATAGCCGCAATACATTTCCCTCATAAAAGAGGGTTTCCTTCTAGGGCAAAAACCCTAACATAATCTCTACCGTTAGATCTGTGACCTTATAATGAACGGTCTAGATTTACAATGAAATTACAATATAATTTTATAAGGCAATTTTTTCTTCGGGGGCTTCGCCCCCGAACCCCCGCTGGGGGACCACTTGCCCCTAGACCCCCCAGTCAGGGGGATGGACCCCTCGGACCCCGCAGAGGGGGTACCCCCCCTCTACACTCCCCCGCGTGGAAGAGTGTACATACTTATGGGGTGTAAATACTTCATGGGGTATAGACACGACTGAAATCAAGGACCTATGCATCAGGAAGATAATCAGGCTCCACAACCAACAATCTCCCACTTGGAGACTGATCTCAACAACTCCACCGATGCTGTGTATGCTGGAATCTGAACCTTCTTGGACCTAGCAAATTTCTCATCTTCATCTTCAATCTTGAAGACCAACTGAAACTAAGCAAGAACTCAGTTTCTCCCTGGTTACTCCCTTTGTTAACATGTCTGCAGGATTCTGGCT
>JASDQU010945444.1:40896-50960 GCA_032191745.1 Picea mariana
TAAATCAATGAAACCATTACCAACCCTTTGAATATGATGAATATGAATGCACTGGAAAAAATGAGGAAAGGCCAAATTGGCACATATATGCATGAGTAATCATCATTGAGTGCATTGCTCATCCAATCCTAGACCCTGATGAACTTGTTGAAGTTTATGTATGATTACATGAGAGTGTCAATGGATTAGTAGGATCACTTAACCAAACCCGAACGGATTAGTAGGATCACTTAACCAAACCCGAACCCTCGTAAACTTCTCAAATTTATTTTATGACTGCTTGAGAGTCTCCATGGATCAGTGGGCATGAATTATAAGTTGCAAACTTGTTGAATCCCATGTAACAATGTCAAAATCTCAACCAAATTATTGATGCCACGTCAAAAAAGAGGAATGGAAATATAATAGATGATTTTGTGTAACCAAAATTATAAAATAGTTAGAGATTCAAACTTTAATATACTCCTTGAGGCTAAAAAATAAATTGTAAAAGAAGCGTATGATTCCAAGAATAATTCCATAAGAGCGTAGAACTACTATCCCGAATTTCCTAGAAACAATGCTTTTTTTTTACATGTAACTCTCACCTCACCCTCGAACTCATAAGCAAGAGTGAGATATTCATCATGGCTCACAAGGAGTCTTAATCGATAATTGGATCACGAAGAGTTAAGCTTGTCACAAGCAAGATTTGAACCTGAGTGGGGAGGATAACAATTTCTCCCCTCAACCACTTAAGCTAGACCCAATTCACATCCTAGAAACAATGCTTATGAAGAATAGGATATTCTTTCTTAGATGTATTCCAAACATGAGAACCATACCCGAAGCATTGAACTTTGGGAATATCCAATTGAGGGATGTGAGGAGCATATTTTTGTTTCCAAATCGATGTCCATGAAGATGACTTTTCATGAAACCGTTACAAAAAAATGTTAGTGATAGTGATTGAAGACACCATCCACTGAGACCAACTTTGGTCTATCGAACCTATAAACTTAAATTAATTTGTTTGATTTAACAAGTTGCTTCTATGACCGAATAACTTGGAATTGAAAATCTTTATTTTCCTTTGATTTTAATGAGTTAACAAGCTATGGAGTTCAATTTTATTACAAATGTTTTGAAAATTAGATCTAATGTCTTTATTGGTTGAGAAACCCAAGAGAAAGTGTTTTTCGTCCTCTACACTATTCATCTCGCATATTTTATAGATTATCTCATGTCAATGTGTTTTAGGTCTTTTCCAACACCCTATCTCACAATAAAGCTCATGGGAATTTTTCTTATATTTCCAACATTTATTTTATTTATTGAGATGGAAACAATGGAAAGTTCGTTTTGATCTTCTAACTTGGGGTTAATGAATTCTTTGTAGTAATTCAACTTTCACTTATTCTCAGTCTTTGTACCACACCAAATATTCGTTTTAAACTTAGTTATGATATTGCTTTTAATGGTGTTTATATCTTGGAGGGCATCGTCCTCCATTATCCCCTAAAGGTTTAACCAAGAGATTGCATCTCTTGTTCAACTTCTTTTGAGCCTTGAGTGACTTTTGTTGATGTTTAAAGCATCGATAGGATGCCTCTCATTCTTGATGTTAATTATATTGTGCATATACATTAATTACATGATCATAGCCTTAGTCTCAATTGTAGGAATCATAGCGTCTAAAAGGAAGATATGATAAGGGGTATTGCACTTAATTTTATTTGTTTTATTTTCCTCCAAGTTTCCTTGGAAATAACAACCCCAAACCTCAAATCCATATGAAAGCACTAGGGTAACAAGGGTGTTGAAGGGGGGATTTTTTTTAGAACCAAAATTCTATAGATATACAATTGTTCTCAAGACCAAAGTAATATTTCCAACCTCCATTAGTTATGTTTTCAACACTATAGTTCCTATTTAGCTTATAATGATGAAAAATAGATATTTCTATAAATAGATTTCTTCAAGTTGTTATTATCATAGAAGAAACCAAGGTATGTCATGTGTTTCGATTTAATTATCATTTTATATATATATATAGGCATCTCCAAGTTAGTACATAAATCATTGAGAATTTTAAGTTGATTATCAAAGTCAAAGGGGCACCTTGCTAAAAGGGCAATATCATATGCATGTAGAAAGAGGAGGGTGATTAATCATGTCATTAATGTCATGCATAATTAGGGATTACATATTGCTTCTTATGAAGCCCTAAACTACAATGAGACAACACAAAACCAAATGACTAGCAACCATTTTGATATAAATTAATCAAGGCCAACTCATTTTTTAAAAATATGCTCTATCTCTTTTGTGATTTTTCAAGTCACTAAAAGAATGAAAAACAAAAATACATCAAGATCATAAGAAATATTTTGAGAATAACAACCTTAACTACAAAGGATAATTGATAAAAAGTCCAACTCTTAAGACATTCATAAAAATAGCTCATGTGAGCAATCCAATCAAACTCATGCCAACTTCTTGCTACAGAAGTAACACCCAAATGCTTGGTAGCAAGAGAAGATCTAGTAAAGTGTAAAAGGTGATTGATATGATTTTAAACAACAAATGGAGTATCGAATTTTTTGGGGGGATTTCTCTTCGTTTATATATCAACTCCAAAGGATGCTCAAAAATCTGGAAGATGTGCTCGAAAAGAAAGTGTTTCACCTTAGAAGGCCTCCCAATAAATTTAATACCATCAAAAAAATAAAGATGATAAATATGATCTAAAATAGGAGAGGCTAATGATAAACATGTAAATTATATTTATAAAAATTTATCAAACACACTAAACCTTCAACCATTATAATAAAAAAATATAGGGAGAGAAAAATGCAAGGAGAGGGGATCACCTTGCCTAATCCCCCTCAAAAGTTGAAAAGATTCAAATTCATCACCCTTTAAGAGCACTAAAAGTGGTAGAGAACTTTACACCCACTAAGTCCAAGCAACATCAAATCAAAAAAATCCTTTGAGCATATTGCACAAAAATATCCAATTTAGATTATGATACACTTTGGACATATCCAATTTCATAAGTGTCTTACACTTTAATTGATAAAAAGAATGAATAACCTGTTTAACAACAATGATGCTATCCAAAATCTACCTACTCTAAAAACAAACCCAAATAATGAGAGGAACAAAACTCTTAATGTAATTTTCCATGTGAAAAAGTTAAAGAACAAGAAAATTAAGAAGTGGTGGAAAAAGACCCACCTTCCTTTAGGGAAATAAGGAAATAATGATAGGAAGAAAACTCTTAAGGTAATTTTGCATGTGAAAAATTTAAAGAACAAGAAAATCTATAAGTGGTGGAAAAAGACTTGAAGCCAAATCAACCATATTCACATAGTAGAGTACATTATATAGTACATTCCTGATAACCATTTTATAATGGTATAACCCTAACACATAACTATGTACATAACACAACACCTGACACATAATTATGCACATAACACTTAGGATAAAGATTGTATCTTAAGGTGTAAATAAAAGTGGCTAATGGACTTAGTATTAGGAGCCAAAAATATTCACAATCCCTCCTTAATCATAAGTTCATACAAGTGTACCAACTAGGCAACTAAGACTAGTGGAAAAGCTAGTAATATATTCAAGTCTTCAATCTAATACCCATGCTTTGAAACCTCATGAATCTTGATGAAGGTCCACCTGAAAAACCACCAAAAGTGGATGCTAAAGACCAAGTATGGAAATCCCACTATGCAACAAATGAGCCAGATAACATGTAAGTATTCATAGATGTAAACCTAAAACCAATGAGATAAAAGTCAAGTGGACCAAAAAAAGTGTTGATTAGCATACCAATCCTATATATGTAAAGGTTGTGTATAAAAAAACTTGTGAATGATTCAGCAAGAAGTGAACATAATCCTACCAAAAAACCACAAAGAAGTAAATCGAGTGAATTGTTGGTACTACCTAAAATCTTGAAACCATATATCGATCAAACATGTTGAACAACCATGCAAGTCACAAATCTGCAATAAGTGATTGATTTCTCAAATGCCAAAATGGCATACCATTCATCAAAATCTCATCCATACGATTGTCTTCAAAATCCTTAGAAAACATCCATGTCAATACCCTCAAAATCCTAAAAATTCTCAAAAATACCAAGTGTCGAATTGTCTTAATGAATATCATGTGAAGGTCAAACTGACCAATCCAAAGACTCTAGATGAGTGATCCATATCAAAATCCTCAAATCCTCAATACATCATCCTGAATAAATTGCAATACTCAAAAATCAAATTGTATTCACATAGTAGAGTACATTATATAGTACATTCCCAATAACCACCTTATAATGCTACAAATGTAACACATAACTACGTACATAACATCTAGGATAAAGGCTATATACCAATGTGTAATTAAAGGTGATAAATAGACTTAGCGTTAATAACCAAACGACTAACAACAGAACCTTTGATATCAATTATATATAGTATTACATGAAGTGATAGATTAAAACTTATCATGATTGAGATCCTTTGGTACCTTGGGAATAAGAGTGATAAACGTGACATAAAACACCTTGAGAACAATCTGACTTCGACAAAATTCTTCCACACCTTTCACATTATCATGAACAACAATATCCCAAAAAAGATAGGAAAAACTAGCAAGGAAGACATCTTGACCTTGTGACTTACATTTTATCAAATCCATGACTACATGCTTAGTAAACCTTGTTCGTATTAAATGAGCTACTTAAGGCCTGATTCTAAGATGTAGTAATAATAGACAAATTCTAAGAGAAATCAAATGCAATATCCTTTAACTAATCTGCAAAATTTTCAATGGGAATTCCCAGAAAATAAGAACATAATGCAATAGAAATTTGATAAGTGGTTTCCAAAGGCTACCCTTAAGACGAGAAAAGATTATCTATCAGATCAAGGCTTTGATATTTCATAGTTTTCTTTAAAGATGAATTTAGTGTCATGATCCCCCTCCTTAAGCCAACAAACACGAGATTTTGCTACCAAAAAATATCTTGCTACACCTCCAAACCATCCACTTTTTCAAACAACCCTCTCTCCTACCAATGTAATGCCTCAAGCATACCATTATGATTAATAACATTTTGAAATTGAGACATCTCCAAATCTAAATATTGATGATGCTCAAAAATATTACCAACCATTTATCTTGTCCCAAATCTTAAGGTCTTCTTTAAGTTTTTTCAATTTTTGTTTAAGGGCATCTATTTTAGAACCATTGATACCTATATAGTAACTCCACCATTGATGCATGAATTCATTAAAGCAAGGGAAAGTAATCCACATCAATTTGAATCAAAAGGGTATGTTAATAGGTCATCGAGTTACTTGAAGTTGTGACAAAATGGACCAATGATTGGAACCAATTCCCGACTGTGTAAAACATTCAACAAAAAGTTGAGGTTTGGATAAAAGAAATTTAATGTTAAAAAATGATCAAGGCACTCATCAATAGAAAAATATATCTTGTAGTGACTACTCCAAGTAAACAAACCATTGTGAGGGTGAACATCCACCAATGTCAATTCCTCCATTACATTTTGGAGACCCAAACTAACAATGTCAACCCAACAAGTACCACCTTTTTTTCATAAGGGGTGATAATAATGTTAAAACTACCAGCTATAATCCAAGGGAAAGTAGGAGAAGACTTAAAGCGGTCCAAAAAATCTACCCAGGTAGAAAATTTACCCTTGAGGTTAGTAGGTGCATAACTTATTGATAAGGTGACATTTTAGATCATTGTTATACTTGTGATACACACCCTAGCACTATCTAGATGATACATACTTGCATTCCTTGGGATACATAAAATTGCAACACCCTAACATATACATTACAAGGATTATCCAAACTCTCACAACCTTGCAAGATAGAGCGAGAAAAAATAGACAGACGCTCAAAAGTATGCTTTGTTTCCTAAAATAAAACTATATTTAGGATTTCAAGAGAATTTTTTTATTTTAATACTCATCATTTACTAGGGCATTGATACCCCTAATGTTCCATAACAAAATTTTCATGGAAAATATTTATCGCTTGAAAGGGGGAATTTTTTTATTTGGTGAACTTGACCAACATCCACCATATTTCATCCTTCTTCCTCCTTTTGAAAAAAAATTCCTACTAGCTTTCAAGTTGAGGAAAGGAGGAATGTGCTTAGTGAGGGGAATAGTTTTATTTATTCACATATCCCCTTAACAACCATCAAGCCCCAAAGAAGATACATATTTCCCCTCCAATAGGAGAGTCTATTGAAGTTTATAAAGAGAATCATGAGGATAATTCTCCAATATATGTGACTCAACTCATGTGAGCGAAAAATCATGGTCATTATGAATCTATGAAATCCCCTCATATAAGTTGACCTCCATATCTTGGATGTCAGGAAGATCTGGTCATGGACAATCTAAAATTAAAAACAAGTGCTCCCTCTAGCAAATCTAGAGTCCATTGTTCTTCTAACCCTTATAAACCATCATTGGATTTTCATCTTCAACACTTAATTTCATGTATAGCACCACCATTTTGAATGCACTAAACCAAAGGTGTATTTACCATTTCATTGATTGATTGAGAGAGATAAGCCAAATGAATGTGCTAAGTAACCTATTGACCACTAACAAGGGCCATGTCAAGAAGAGAATCCATGCATGTCTTAGTAAGGATGTGAAAATGATTTGTTTTTAGAATTTGGTGACTATATCGAGGGAGTTTTATCATATTAGTTTGATATTCCCTGGGATTTCTAAGTGATTGGCATGAATCTCTCTATATCTAGTTTTTGGGAAAAAAAAATATGATTTTTGAACTAAATGTTGGCGTAGGGGAACTTTTAGTGCATCATAAGAACAATCTGGTGCTCCTAATTTTGTTTACTGTCTTTGTTTCCTGCCACCAAATTGCGGCTTTCCCATTCAACTGATATACTGCCAATATAGCCCTTAAATTCCCAGAATAATTATAAATCTGGAAATATTTCCCCATGTTTAGGAGCCAAGCTTATGCTCCTTCAGTTTCCCCATCAAAACTAGGTGGTCTGATTTTTTTAAATTCACCAGTCAATTCAATTGTATGCCATTTCCTTTTCTTATTTTTAGGTGATTTCTTTTGCAAGGTAATGTCTTCATAACTATTATTGCTATTTTCCTCAGTCATCAATGCTACTTTATCACTAAACATTGGGTGTTCCCTTCGCTTATGAGATTCATCATTAGAGACTTCCTTCTTAGCATTACTAGAGGTTTGTCCTACATTCTTATTTTGTTTCATCTCAATCATACTTTTGAGTAAGATTTCATTTAGTTCCTCTTTCTCCCTACTTGCTTTCAATAATTTTTCATTGCTTGCTCTAATAATCTACAACTGGACCTTTATACTTCTCATGGTTTGAAGTATCTCTAATGAATTGTTTTGAAGTTATTTGTTGTTCAACTCTACATACATTTCAGGTCCACTTGGTGTTGTTTTTCTAGTGTCTTCAACTATGGTGTCGATTGTTGTTGTTTATGATAAGTGCAAAACAATTTTTATGTTAAGATTTTTGTTTACATAATTCTGCAATAATTTCCTAAATTATTAATGCATCAATTTTAAATGGCTTGGGCCCATAAGGCCCTAGTGTTTGGAGCCTGCTCTGATACCGTTTGTAACATCACCCCAACTGAATTTTTTTTTTTAAATACGGTACCTCTAATCATTGTTTCATCGTTGCTATTGTTAATATTATTGATTGGTGACAAGGTGAACAATACTACTCTTAATATTTTTGTTAGTTATGTTTTATTTCCTCACCCACTATTTATTAATTCTTACTTACAACGGATTGTATTTCCAGAGTGTCGAACTCAGGATGGTGGCAGTCATGGACATCTTGACATCCTGGAAACTGACAAGGGTCTCCCAATCCTCACGGTAAGGCATAGTTTCTATACTTTCTCAGGTTGTTATTATTTTAACGACATGTTTCTTGCCAGTAGGAAATGAACTACATGTTTTTACCCACTACTTTTGTCTTATGTTTGCAGAGATAGGTATATCTTGAGGTGTACAGGGAATGCCTCATGTCTAGTTTAAGAGTTTCGACCTTCTGAAATCGTACCCTCGGAAAAATAAGAGGTAATATAAGTATGGCTACCATTGTTGGCATGTTGTCGGGCTTTGCATTATTTACTTTTATACCTCCTACATGGTGACTATCGTTACGGTCGAGGAGGGTCGTTGTACATTGTTGTTGTTTGTTGGTTTTTCCTATATTTGTTTGATTATGGAATTGGTATCGTAGGGTTAATGCTCAGCTCTACATGCAGGGTTTCGACCTATTTGACCATGCTAATAAATAAATTATTAAAATATGATATTTTTGTAAATTATAACTCCATCCATTTTAAACAGTATATCTTTGTTCAAGTAAATCAACAAAACTTATTTTTATTTCCTATGTATTACAATAACTAAGATGATTTTGTAGCTACCGAATGTTATGATGTGTGTAGTTTTTCATTCATCTCATTTACATACACAGTGGTTTATCCATTCATTGTTAGTCATCGAAAAATAATAAAAATAATGCTAGGTTTACATAACCCTTAGAATCTTTCTTTGTGTACTCTTTATCATAAGTAATCTTTAACCAAGAGGCATTGCATGTCTAGGGTTTTAAACCATATTCTAGGATTACTCATGTTAATGTATTTCTCTGCTAATACAAATGAAAATATTGACATATGCATATTTAAGTTTATTCTACAAAGAATGGTCTAGTTAAGAATTATCTGGTTATTTCCGTATTTAAACTTTCTCTGCAAATGTTAACAATAATGGGATAAGAAATATCTGGTTATTTCTTCTTTCACATCAGTATCTCCACCAATGTATTACTATATATATTACTATGAGCATAAATAGAGACAAGATCAATTAGCATCCAACCAAAACTGTAAACATTTGAGCTAATAATGCTAAAGAAATAAAATATTAAAGGTAGATACACATATCTGAACCACAAAGATTTACTAGGACAAACTAAGGAGAGGGTCCAGCTCCTCCCAACCATAGACTAGAGAAGCTACAGTCTGCTAACTCTGGTCACCCCCGAGCCAAATACTTTATTCCACAAGAAAAATGAGAATGTCAAGAACCTTCTGCAGGTAATTTCCATAACTTAGCTCTTTCTCAGAACCACCAAGATCTATTTTTGCACAAGTACTCAATTGCATCCTATTTACACCATACTTGTTTCTTCTCCCTTTTTTTACCAAGTTGAGAATAAGAGATTGCCTAGGTCTTTTTCTTTCTTTTTCCAGTTAACCTTCTCCCTAACTCTTGGGAGTCTTGGCCTAACTTCTTGCTAGCTTGTTTCCTAACCTCCCACGCTCTTGGAGGTAGGTTCACACTTGTACTCATGGACAACGATCACTTTTACCCTAGTGGTTTCTATCCTTTTTTCACTTTTCCCATGGAATAAAGTATTTCTCTTATCATTGTTGGGTTCTCTCATCAATTTATCTCAAGTAATTTTAAATAAAATAAAATTAAAAATAATATTTACATAAATGTTTTTCACCATCAATTATTTATGGTGATCAAAAATGTTAATCAAAGTTTTTCCCAATGTCATAATTCAATAGCCACAACCACATAAATTTACTCAAATATTTAACTTGGAGGGATGGTACACTAAAGCATCCAAGTTCATCCACACAGAAAAGATGTTAATGAAAACTCTTTGATAAAGTTGTTTGACTCCAATACTAGGTAATAGCTAATGTATCTTCAATTGAAAGACTACCCTCTTAGCACACAGGAAGACTATCTTAGCAACTACTTACCCAAGTGATAGTATCAAATAACTACTTGAGAAAAGTATCAAAAAGATGAAGATGAGTACAAAGATCGTAAACATGTAATACAATGATAAATGGAATACCTTTAATGAAAATCACTGCCACATCTCCATGCTCGAAAACTAAGGACAAGTGTTGCTTTTAGCATTTTTTTGTTTTGAAGTTATTTGCAATATGACAAATCTGA
>JASDQU010945445.1:0-22998 GCA_032191745.1 Picea mariana
GAATTTGAAGCATTTGGAAGAGAAGAGATTGCAAAGAAGTTATAGTAAGTGGAAAAATTTAAGCCTTTGTGTTGGCCCAAAGTTAGAGGTGGACCTTGCCATGATGATAGGGATGTTGCAGAGATGATGCAAAGGATGTTGAAGTGGTTTGATGACATAGATTTGGCCCAACATTAGAGAGTGTTGGAAAATTTGCATGGTGAGAGTGAAGATGAAGAGGAACTTTATGTTTCCATTAAAGAGTCAAAAGAAGATAGGATGATGAAAGAAAAACAACAAAATAATAACTTGCGCATTCTAGGAGTTCAAATCTAGACAAGTTGATGGATTGTATTGAAGAGATTGAAAAATACTTTGATTGCAATGGATTTGAACATCTCAAGCATGTAAAGATTGCATGCACGGATATGAAGGGACATGCATATATACATGGTGAGAAAATATACAATTGAACATACACAGAGCAGGAAAGGACAAGATGTATAGGTAGGACAAGATGGTTACTAACTTGAGAGATAACTTTATGACTTATGATTATATTTTGATTAGCCTTAAAATATTGGGAAAGTTGAAGCAAAAGGAGGAGAATATGCAAAGGAGCTCCCTAGAGTAGTAGTGAGAGATGCTCTTGTGAAGGACAGTGAAGAAAATACCACCAAAGTTGTGGATGGTATTAAACTCCATGTACGAAGGGAAGTGTGTATTAAGAATGTTCATACCATGGAGGAGGCTTATCAATGAGCCTTCAAGGTTGAGAAGAAGTTGATAAGAAGACAACACGAGGAAATAATATTGACATATGAAGCACATGATGGTGTGTGTAACACAATGTAGATGGTGTTAATATAAGAGTGTATCTAGGTTTTTGTAGAGAAGCAAGAGTGTGCACACAGAGTGCTTGTCATCAAGAGCATGCCAAAGGAGATTGAAGAAGCAGTTGCAACATAATTGGTTTTGTGTGTATTTTTTATGTGTTAAATTTCAATTGCAGTTTCTTGTTGTTGCTTGTTGCATGTACTTTGATTTTCAATTATTGTATCTACATCATTTGATTTAGAGCCAAAGTTTGCAATATAAGTTGTGGTAGTGGTGATGTCAATGTTCCCCTTCACTCATTTGAAGTTATGCTAGTTATTTCACTAACAGAAACAAGGTGCATCTACAACCAAGTTTGAGGGAAATATGTATTGTCCATACTTAAGGATGACTTGACACGCAACATAAATAACCCAATATAATATTCAATATTTTTTTAAAACTATGTGATATCCCCAAAAACAACACACATCCCTATGGTAGGATATTGCTCCACATTGATACTTATTTTACTTCATAAAATTAACAATATCATTTTGGATTTATGTGTGATATTCTAGCACATTCTTGGAAAGGGTGGGAAATACAAGACACATGCTACTTTCCAATTACTAAAAGAAGAGTTGATGTTGAAAGACATAGATTGGACTTTCCCGCTTTGATTAACACCCTACATGCTACCACCATGTCACTTGGCCTTTGATGTAGCAATAGGTCAATGGAATTTTCAAACCAAAGAGAAGGGTCACATAAGTTAAGGTCAATGGCCTTTTGTGTCCATAAATTGAATTGAATTAGGGGAGAGACACTAGTAATGGTGCAACCTCTTTTGTGTGACTTGTTTCTCCAGGTCCCCAATCACTTTAGGCCTACATTTTTTTTATCATGTATACTTTGGTGTGTTCCCTAGCTCTCCATTTCATCTTGAGGTGCAATGAACAAAAATAAGGTGCCATGTCAGACATGAAGTTCCAAGTTGTCCAAAATAGCTTATTTTTATACTGGGACCAATGAATGAACATTGAGTGGGAGAGAAATTTGAACTTGGCATGAGGTGGATGTGACTTAAAATGAGATTTAAAATTTTTGAAAATATTACTTTTATTTCAAAATGTAGAAAGAATTTTTTGTAATAAATATTTTTAAAAATATGTACATATTGGCAATGACATGATAGTGACATAATAATGAGTTACACATAAAAACACTTTTATGAACCACTTATGAGAATGATTTTTTCAAAAGATAGATTTAAATTCATCCAAGATTGGGGTCCACTCGCACCACTTTCTATCTCCATTACTGATCCTCGCTCCACTATTGCCTCCTCTACCAAGATTGGCGTCCACTAGCACCACTTCCTATCTCCATTACTGATCCTCACTCCACTATTGCCTCCTCTGCCAAAATTGGGGTCCACTTGCTATCTCCATTATTGATCCTCACTCCACTATTGCCTTCTCTTCCCTATGACACAGAGGAAGCATTAGATAAGAGGAGCAAAAACCTCATCCAATCTAATCACCCCTTGTCTTTCACATCCCAAGGATTGGATGAGGGTTTTGCGAAACACAATACGACTCATGTGAAACATGCTACAACTCATGTCAATGGTGATATGAGTGATAACATGTTTTGGTAAAGTGGATAAGGATCACATCCATGGTTTCACGTATGTTCTTGTTTGTATTTTCCATCAATTGCATTGAAACCACTTGCAATGTGACATGTAAAAATGTGATTGGACACTCTAATAATAATTTTCATTGATCCAATATTGTTTAGTAAATTGCAAACATATGTGTTTATGGACTTTATAAAAATTATCCAACTTTTTGTAATGTATTATACATTCTTCTTATTAATATAGTGTATAATAGTAAATTATTTGTAATTATTAATAATTTATTGTTGAAAAATGATCAATTTTTCAATAATAATAATATCAATAATTTAAAATTTCAGCTTCCATATAACTTAAATTCCTTGTCCTAATTATTCATTGTTATACCAAAATACACATTGAAAAATTAAATAACTGTATGCTTTCACATGGAATTCTCCATACTACTTGGGTGACCCCTAGGGTGACCCTATGATTAGTTTTCAATGCATTCAACTTCACTTTTACATACCATCTTCCAACAATGGTAATGATGAGTATGCATATCTTTGTGTACAAGTGTGCTTTTCTCTACTGTATGAGACCCTCTTGTTTGTGGGACAAGGGACCCCCCTCCACCCCGCGATTTGACTGGTAAAGTCTATGAAGGTATACATACCTTACCCCTCTCTGGATTTGAACCTGTGACCTCTTAAGAGGAAACACATGTTCTTAACCATTAAACCCACTTAGACTGTATCCACCACACCACATAGCAATTAACATGTTGAAATATATACTATTTAATCTAAAAGCAACAACACAACAATTAACATTGTATATACTATGATATATCTGATTAATGAAATCAAAACAATTGATACTATAGATGTTGACATATATTTTGTCTATTTTGAAGGTAGGTAAACCATTAATGTTATATATGTTAGGAAAAAAAATTGATGTATACATTGGAAGACATACACTTCGATTTCAATATGTTAGGATAAAAAATTGATGTATACATTGGAAGATATACACTTCGATTTCAATACCACCTAATCAAAAGACACGATATATATCCCACATATTATATAGAATTATCCCATATTTTACATTTATGTATACATCATTTGTGCTTCAAATTAGATAATATATATTCCACCGATAGAATTCGACGCCTTTTTTATTAGAAATTTAATAGCATTTTGGCTGTAGTGTGGACGCGGGTGCCACCCAACCAACATGACAACCAAGTAGGATAATGTAGCACGTTTATGGAATGGTTTGGAAATAAGTTAATTGTGTTAGGTTTCTTTTCTAGTGTAGATTAAATGTTTTATTAAATGGCACGACCTATTGTAATTTTATTTGGAGAAGAGAAGACTGACCAGTTTTTATCCCCTGAATAATGCGTACGATTTTAAAGTATTTTCCTGTGTGTTTATCCCGGCATGAAGTTTGGTCTCAGGGTTGACAGAAACCTTGGTCTAAGGGTTGACAGAAGAAGCCAAAATGTGTATTAGTTCAATTATTAGGGGTTCCGAGTGAGTGTTTTTGGATGCAAGATCCGTTTGAGATTATGATTAAAACTGTTTATTTATTTATGAATTGTTTGGCTTTTAAAATTGTTTATTTATTTTGAGATTATGAATGGTTTGGCTTTTAAAACTGTTTATTTATTTATATTTTTAATGTTTTGCTTATTTTTTACATGTCTATTTATCAAAAAAAAATATTTTTAACATTTTAATTATTTTAATTATTATGTGTGATAATAAAGTTTGAGTGTGTAATATTTTTATTGAAATTTAAAATAAATTCTTATTTATATTCTTAAAATTAAATACAATATTCACTTCATTGTTTCTATTGAAATTAAATGTAATTTAGTGTAATATAAATTTAATATTTAGATTATAAATATAAATTATTTTTAATATAAATATGATAATTATAAATCTAATTACTATCATATATATTTATTTATATTAAAATTTGATTTCACATTAATACTTTTGTACTAATGTGTGTGTCATCTTTGTGACACTAAGAAGGTTGAAGATGAAAAGCACTTTTTCTTAGATTGTTTAGCCTATATCTTATATTAGATTTTATTTTCAAAATATTGATCACACTACCAACCTTCCTAACCTCTTAACTTAATAAAAGTATGGTGACCTTGGAAAGCTTCTCTTAATGCTTTTCGAGCACAAAAACAAAATTCTAAAAAATCACAAGTAATCACTTACCCTCTTAAGGTCCGATAGACCAATTAGATCTTAGTGAACGTTAATCATCATCATCATCATCATCACTTATTTGTATATTAATATATATCTATATTAAAATTTAGTTCCACATTAAAACCTTTATATTTTTTTACTTATTTCTATATTAATAGATGAGATTCAAACAGTCACTTTTCAAATTGAGTGTAATTAAAACTTCCACGTTGTTATCTTAAATGTTCACAACTTAAAATTTCTTTTATAAATTTCAAAAGTTTAGAATTACTACTCTCCACGTTGTTATCTTAAATGTTCACAACTTTTTTTTATTTTTTTATATAAATTTCAAAAGTTTAGATTTACTAATCTTTATTATCATGTAAAAATATATATATCTTTTAACTAGTTAAGAAATTTCAAAAGTTTAGAATTACTCATCTTTATTATCATGTAAAAAAAAAAGTATTTTAACTAATTAAAATTAGGTTGTTGTTTCACTCTCCACTTTGTTAAGAGGGTAAGACATTGTAAAGACTAACACCATTCATAAGTGGCTATTTAACCTATAGAGATCATCTTGTTAAATTTGGATTAATTTTAATTTAAAATACTTTACAGACAAATCCAAAATAGTGTTTTTAAAGTGCAAAATAGGTATTAAAAAGTGTTAATATCAAATTCTAAAGTTGTAAAATTGTACGTGCAAAATTGAAAATGAAAGGGTGATATGAATTTCCAAAAAATGATATTCGACGAATAGTAAATAAATTGCCATGATCATTCTTTTCATAAATCTATTTTACGACAATGTTAAAGAAATCTTTAGATATTATAAAATTTTACACTTAAAAAATTATAAAAGTGAAATATCAATTACATTATTTACCATAATGTTAATATTTGTTTTAATTATCATACAAATACAATCAACTATAAACAAAATCAAATAAAATCAAATGTTTTTATTAACTATATAAAACACTAGAGAAGATATAAGAGTAAAGAATATCAATCATATTATTAGTCCGTGTTGTAGGCATAGAGAGACTATAGCGATCGATAATTTGTTGACCTCGTATTAGATTGTCCTTTGACCACAAATATTTCCATATTATCTATTGTTAGAACCAGGGAACTGAAAACATCGATTTTTATATACTAAAAAGTACCATATATGTCATGATTTGAATGGACAATGGATTGGAGGTCTTATTGTCGGCTTCATTATTCCCAATGTTATATATGTTGGCATATCCAAAGTATTTGATCATATATGGTCTTTTTGAATCATATAGTTTCTTATGCATTGGTCGAAGGTGGATTAATGCTAGCATTAGTTCGAATGCTTGGCTTAGCATTTTCTGCTAGGTAGAATACATTTCTCTAGCATATTACTATGTGTGATTTTTGCTTTATTCTTGCATGCTTTGAGAGAACAGGCATGCCACGCTGCATTTTATCTTAAATGTTTGCACAGGGCTACGTCCTTCGATGGTTCTGACAGTCTGACAGTCTTAAGTGTTTACCTAACAGGTCTGGTAGATTTAAAAGTTTATTGTACAGATGTGTTGCCATATAGTTTCGTTCCATTTTTTTATGGTGTTGTTTGCAGTAAAATTGTGCTGAATTGTTCTCCACCGGCATCACTGGTTCAGTGGTTGATGCTTATTCGCTGGTTCGTTCCATGATTCTTGTTCTTGTTTGATTCAACTTTGCAAAGTTGAGATTTTGCAGTTGCAGTTGGACCTCTTCATGGTTGTTCACTGGTTTGTTGTTCTTCAACTTTGCAAGTTGTTGGACCTGTTGTTGTGATTTGCAGTTTTTTGGGGCTGAGCTGTTGTCATCCCTCGTTGACAAGTAAGTTTTCGCTCCATCGTTTCGTTGCTATTTTTCAATGGTGGGAGTCCCTGCCTCAGAATTCTATTGCAGATCATCTTTCTCTGTGCTCTTAACTTATGTTCCTAGAAACCATGCATTTTCATATGCCGACTGCCATGTCCATAGCTATTTCAAAAATTGCAATGCAGAGGGGTTTTCGAAAACTAGTTCAGAGCTATCACAAGAGGGAACCATCCGTTGGGGTGTAGAGGCAGGGAATTATTTTATTCTGTGGGTCGAAAAACGACATCCACCTGTTGTCTTTGTGTTGTCCTTTCTATTTTGCAGAACTTTTTCTAGCTCTAAGAATCTTGTAGGATGCATGCCATGAATAAATCGATCTTTCTACTCAGTAAATTTATGGTGTTATTTATTTGCGTTTTTTCTTCTGTTTGGCTCACTTTCCAATGTGGGTTTGTTTTCTTGTCATCTGCTATGGGGACTAGGGGGAATTGAAGTTGACACGAAGAAGGTTGAAAGATACATACGGGGATTGGTACACAGTTCCACGCTTGTAGTTTTCCTGTTTTGCTTTCCTTTTTCTTTTTTTCCCTCGTTTTATTCTTTTTTTCCCCTTTTCTCTGTTTTCTTGCAAACTGAAATTATTTAAGAAACAACTCAAAATCACAATTCAAAAGATGAAAGAAGTAATAGACATTGAGTCATATGAAATAGATACACACTCCATTATACATGACAACATTGACGAGGTTTTGCATAGCAATGGCATTTTTAGATTGGATGCATTCTCGTATACTGTAGGGGATTGCCTTTTCGATGCATTTCAGGTTCTACTGCATTTCCATTATTCCTCGACCGACCTGCGCAATGGATTGATAGATTATTTCTTGGGCTGTTTAAAAAATGGCGACGCTGAGGCATTAGAGTCGTATGAATATGAACTAGAATCTGATTTTCTTTGACAATTGCATGGAATGCATGATGTCGCTACGTATTTTTCAAAGATGCGGTTGTCTGCATCTCCAATTCTGCCTGCACATGAGAGGGGACTTTGGGGAGATACATTTTGTATATGGTGGCTGACTAACTGGCTCAATATATCGATTGGAATATGGTCATTGACAAGAAAAATAAGATATCTACTATTCAAAAAAACTGCATCTGACAATCCATATTGCATCTTGTTCCATGATGCCAATGTTGTCAGTGGTCATTATGAACCACTACTATACAAAAAATTGTTCATATGCAATCTTGAAGGAGCTCATGTTACTTGTCCCTCATTTGTAAAGACCTTGAATCGCAGTGGAAACAGATTATGCATCGCATAGACTGGCATGGTTTATAGCTAACAACAATTGTTGTGTCTAGCTGTGGAGATAGTCTGTTCAATGCAATTTGTTGTTTGGTAGTAGAGGAGTTCAATGTGCATTCGCTGCGGATTTACACTGTACAGTCCTTTTGCAATGCAATTATAGGAGGAAGCCAACAGGCTTTTAGTTGCTTGCATCAACACCTTTGGCCATATCTCCTAGAAAATATGTCGGTAATTGGAATTTGGCAAGAATACCTTGTAAACATGGTGTTTGCATATGAAAAAGGAAATGTGGAGAGTTGCAGATTCTGTTTTCAATGGTTGTCTATCATATTCAGAGTAAATATCCAGGTCTGGTTTGCCTTGCTAGATGGCATTGTCCATTCTTGGTCTATTGATTCAAATTTCGATCGAATAATTGGCATCCTCAAGTTGAAAACAAATACAACACATATCCATTATCAACCTTTTCTTGGACATATCACTAGTTCAGGGTTCAATGTCCATGCCACCCAAATCGCATCGAATCTGCAAACGTGTGGCATGCTTTTTAGTGAGAATGAAACTCCTCCCGGTTGTGATATGTCCATATAGGGCTTAAACAAAAAATTCATGTGTTAAATTGATCCCAATTGTGATGAGGCCATGCATGGCTTAAAAAAAAAACGTAGACTAAGTTATCACAACTTGAAAAAAGTTATGCTTGAAATTCGTCCCAGTTGTGATGAGGCCATACAGGACTTAAACAAAAAATGTAAACTAAGTTATCACAACCTGAATCAAAGTGAAATTCATCCCGGTTTCCATTAGGTCATCTTGCCCTTGGACAAGAAACGTAGAGTAAGTTACCACAACTTGAAAAAGGTCATGCATGAGTGAAAAAAATGCATTGCTACGCTTCCTTTTAGAGAGAAACTCACATATCACAATCTAAAGAAATTTGTTTGTGCACAACACAACAGAAACATGTACAGTCCCATATCCCAGAATGGTCATGCAACTGTCACATTTCGTGGGCTAGATGCAACAACATGCACTACTAGCAATGAAAACCAACAAACACTTTCCACCCATACTTCCCTGCGAAAGAAAGATGCAAGACAGACCTACATGAAACAAATTAAAAACACTCCTTCCATTGCATGTGAAAATTGTGAAAAATTGAATTTCTCAAAAAACAGTAAGTCTTTCATGCCTGATTTGGAAGTAGAATACCTCCTCTTGACAACACACAATAAAACATTTTCCAGTGGAAAAATTTGTCTTCCATGCAAATGGTCGCTTGAAAATGGAAAACTGCCACAATTTCCAAACCCTGACCAAATAAGATGTAATACACCACTACCAAGATGCGGTTGGATGCATTCTCGTATACTGTAGCGGATTGCCTTTTCGATGCATTTCAGGTTCTACTGCATTTCCATTATTCCTCGACCGACCTGCGCAATGGATTGATAGATTATTTCTTGGGCTGTTTAAAAAATGGCGACGCTGAGGCATTAGAGTCGTATGAATATGAACTAGAATCTGATTTTCTTTGACAATTGCATGGAATGCATGATGTCACTACGTATTTTTCAAAGATGCGGTTGTCTGCATCTCCAATTCTGCCTGCACATGAGAGGGGACTTTTGGGAGATACATTTTGTATACGGTGGTTGACTAACTAGCTCAATATATCGATTGGAATATGGTCATTGACAAGAAAAATAAGATATCTACTATTCAACAAAACTGCATCTGACAATCCATATTGCATCTTGTTCCATGATGCCAATGTTGTTAGTGGTCATTATGAACCACTACTGTACAAAAAATTGTTCATATGCAATCTTGAAGGAGCTCATATTACTTTTCCCTCATTTGCAAAGACCTTGAATCGCAGTGGAAACAGATTATGCATCGCATAGACTGCCATGGTTTATAGCTAACAACAATTGTTGTGTCTAGTTGTGGAGATAGTCTATTCAATGCAATTTGTTGTTTGGTAGTAGAGGAGTTCGATGTGCATTCGCTGCGGATTTACACTGTACAGTCCTTTTGCAATGCAATTATAGGAGGAAGCCAACAGGCTTTTAGTTGCTTGCATCAACACCTTTGGCCATAACTCCTAGAAAATATGTCGGTAATTGGAAGTTGGCAAGAATACCTTGTAAACATGGCGCTGCCATATGAAAAAGGAAATGTGGAGAGTTACAGATTCTGTTTTCAATGGTTGTCTATCATATTCAAAGTAAATATCCAAGTCTAGTCTGCCTTGCTAGATGGCATTGTCCATTCTTGGTCTATTGATTCAAATTTCAATCGAATAATTAGCATCCTCACGTTGAAAACAAATACAACACATATCCATTATCAACCTTTTCTTGGACATATCACTAGTTCGGGGTTCAATGTCCATGCCACCCAAATCGCATCGAATCTGCAAACGTGTGGCATGCTTTTTAGTGAGAATGAAACTCCTCTCGGTTGTGATATGTCCATATAGGGCTTAAACAAAAAATTCATGTGTTAAATTGATCCCAGTTGTGATGAGGCCATGCATGGCTTAAACAAAAAATGTAGACTAAGTTATCACAACTTGAAAAAAGTTATGTGTGAAATTCGTCCCAGTTGTAATGAGGCCATACAGGACTTAAACAAAAAATGTAGACTAAGTTATCACAACCTGAATCAAAGTGAAATTCATCCCGGTTTCCATTAGGTCATCTTGCCCTTGGACAAGAAACATAGAGTAAGTTACCACAACTTGAAAAAGGTCATGCGTGAGTGAAAAAAATGCATTGCTACGCTTCCTTTTAGAGAGAAACTCACATATCACAATCTAAAGAAATTTGTTCGTGCACAACACAACAGAAACATGTATAGTCCTATATCCCAGAATGGTCATGCAACTGTCACATTTCGTGGGCTAGAAGCAACAACATGCACTACTAGCAATGAAAACCAACAAACACTTTCCACCCATACTTCCCTACGAAAGAAAGATGCAAGACAGACCTACATGAAACAAATTAAAAACACTCCTTCCATTGCATGTGAAAATTGTGAAAAATTGAATTTCTCAAAAAACAACAAGTCTTTCACGCCTGATTTGGAAGTAGAATACCTCCTCTTGACAGCACACGATAAAACATTTTCCAGTGGAAAAATTTGTCTTCCATGCAAATGGTCGCTTGAAAATGGAAAACTGCCACAATTTCCAAACCCTGACCAAATAAGATGTAATACACCACTACCATATGTAAGTTCACTTACGAAACTTGAAGAGAGATTTGTGTCTTTGTGAATTGAATTTGCACAAATCAGGCCCTGGGGCTATAAATGACCCCAGATGGGCTTTACAAGATCAATTATTAATGTGCATGTTCAACTAGATGTTGTGCAAAAAGCCTTGCTACAATTCATTAGCGATACAATGACAATTGTTGTCTCTGAAAAGACGCTTACGCTACAAAAATGTGTATCAGATAGGTAAAGTGCGTGTGCATGTTGTTATGAAAACATTAAAGGAATTATGTTCCAAGGCCCTATACAAAGCACATAACATTTGTATAAATGAGAACTGGAACAATGTTCTTGCAAAAGAGGATGACAACTCTACACAGACTCTCGAAAATGCTAGTGAATTTGATACAAGTGATGAATCGGAGAATGAAACACCTATTGAGACATTGGTGCATGGATTCACTGATTCACAGTGCATTCGTGACTTGCAAGACAAGATTGTCGAAATTTCACCTGCTGGGGGGCAGCGTCCACTTGGAATATTCAAGGACAAATTCACTAAGGAAATGAACTTCCCAACACTCTTCTATGGAGATCCACGTGCCACTGACATTACAGAATGATTCAGTTATCATAAAATAGTCCGATGGGAGCTACTACATTCAAGCGGTGACTTCTTCTGTCACATAACAAATTTGTTTTTCAAAACAATGTGCATAATAATAGAGCAAGTTCTCTCCTACATGTGGGTCCGAATAAGAAAAGGCCAGTTACAAGGAAAAAATTTGTTGGCCAAGGATGTCAAGTATAAAGTAAACCTAGAGAAAATTCCGAAATCTGATATTGGATACATAGATTTCAAAAACATTCGCACCTCTCCTAACAATTTGCAACAAAACAAGGAAACTATTTTTGCAATGATCCGACAATTGGGCTTGCCAAAATTTTTCATCACATTTACAAGTGCAGAGCATTCATGGTATCCATTGGCGGTTGTTGTATCTGACCTACATAGGAATAAGAAACATAAAAAACAAACCAATACACTGGAAAATAATGGCATTGACTACCTCATAAGAAAAGACCCAGTGACATGTACTTGGTACTATAGACATAGAATAAATGCTTTGAGACAATTGATATGCCATGATGAAACTTTTTTCGGAAAAATATCAGACTACTTTTTTGTAACTGAATTCCAGAATAGGGGAAATGAACATGACCACGCACTGTTGTGGATAGAGGGTGCACCAGTCTATGGAGCTGACAACAATTCAAAGATCAAGCAATTTGTGGACAAATACATAACATGCAACACAGATCATTTGGATCTAGAACTTGCCAAAGTTCATAGACATTACCATACAAGAAGTTGTAGAAAACGAAAAAACTCGCATTGCAGATACAACTTTTTCGTGTCGACAATGAGAGCTACAAGAATCATAGAGCCACTTAGTTTAGAGGACAATGTTTTTGTTGATATTCGCATTTCTATAACAAGGATAATTTGACGAGATGATGAGCTTTGATGACTTCTTGATAGAGCTAAATCTATCAGAATATGAGTACATCCAAGTCATACAATGTACGCTTAAACAACCAACAGTTTTCATTAAACGAAAACTTTCCCATATTTGGAACAACAGTTTCTCCAAGGACATGTCAATTATGTGGAAAGAAAATACAGATGCACATTACGTGCTCAATGTATATGTTGCAACATCGTATTGTACCTCGTATATTACAAAGTTTGACAAATCTATGACAAGTGCATTCAGAAGAATACACAAAGAACATGAAATAAGTCATATTGATGCCATACAAATGATACGCACACTTGGAAATACATTGCTTAATCTTCAACAAATGTCTGCTCAACAAGCAGTTCACATTGCACTTTCTCTGCCCCTCACTTGTAGTTCAAGAAAATGTGTCTTCATAAACACATCTCCACTTGAGAAATGCACATTCATGCTTAAACCACCGATTTTGCTAGAACAAGGGCCTGACAATTCAGAAGACATGATATGTCGCTCTATTGTTGATTATTACCTCCAGCGTCCATCTCCTATTAGGCATATATGCTTAGCAGAATTCGTATCGCATTACAAAAAAAATGGTACACCCATATCAAAAAGAAAAAAACCCTCTGTGATACGGTTTGTCAAATACAATAAACATTCTGACTATGAAAACTATTGTAGAGAAAAATTGTTGTTGTACGTTCCGTTCAATGAAAACGAAGATACATTAAAACATAACTTCTCTATATGGGAGGTTGTGTATGTTGCCTCTAATACTATAGTGCACATCAATGAAGTTAGATTTACCTACAATGTTAATCCAACATGGGGTGATCTAGAAATTGCAGTTAATGAGCTAGAAAACCCTGACAATCCTGATGACACAATCACAAACCGAAAAACAACCAGAACTCCTTGCGAGTCCTATGAATTACAAGCGGATTTTCCTCGTCCTCGAGCAGGTGGAAGTGAAAAATGTATCAATTTTGGTTTTCAAGTCACAAAACATTCTTTCCTAATTGAAAATAATGAATACCACAGAATAAGGCATCTGTTGAATCGAGAACAACAAACAATTCTAAAGGACATTGTGCTTGAAAAACGCTTGAACATGGACACTCCTGTGCACTTGTTCCTTACATGCGGAGCAGGAACAGGCAAGACATTCACAACGAAATCACTGTTCCAAATGCTTATACGAATCTATGATTCAAACAATTCCTATGATCCTATGAAACCAAAGGGCCTAATAGTTGCATACACAAGAAAATATGCATATAATGCAGGTGGAACAACAGTCCACTCTGCATTTTTAATGCCTTTTAACAAGTCACAGTTTCTTCCACTTAGCAAGGAAATGTTGCATACATTGTCTAAGCTTTATGACAAACTCCAACTTGTCTTTATAGATGAAGCATCTTTGATTGGAAGTCGGTTCTTGTATTCCGTTGACAACCGACTAGAAGCATAAAACATGTGCACAAGAAATACTTTGGAAACATTGACATGATATTCTGTGGGGATCTTTACCAGGGACAACCCATCCATGATTCTTTGATATTTGAACAACCTATTGTTAACATGCAAACAAGGACGCATGACTTTTGGAGAGACAACATTAAATGCTTTGAATTGCATACTACGATGCGCCAGGCAGATGAAACATTCATTGCAATTCTGAATAGAATGCAAACAAACAACCAAACATACGATGAATTTACATATATCAATTCCAGGTGCTTGTGGCCTGCACCAATAGACCCAACATTCCCTTAAATGTTCTACACAAATAAGGATGTTGCAATGCATAACACGCACATGCTATCGCTCATGCATGGCGATGATATCATCATCAATTCAATTGACCTGGAAGAAGACAACCATGGAAATGTGCCAGGTCATGAACATACAACCACTTTACCTTTGCAACTTGTCCTAAAATTAGAAATGTTGGTTGAAATATATGCTTGTAACTATGATTCATGGGATGGCTTGGTCAATGGTGCAGATGGAATACTCAAAGGCTATATGAAAACAAAAAAACTTGATGTCCTTTGGATTAAGTTCCATGAACCGCATATAGGCAAGCGTCAAACAAGCAAGTTGGCTTATCTATATAATTCAAACACTGCAAACGATTGGACACCTGTTTTGCGAATATCAAATCTAGTATCGACATCAGAAAAGAAAGGTCGACTGAAGATTCGAAAACAGTTTCCAATTAAACTTTCATGTGCACGTACAGTCCACATATCACAAGGACTAACACTTGATAATGTTGCATTTCATCTTGCTGGAATTCAGATGCATGGACTTGTGTACACAACATTGTCCCGTGTCAAAAGCATAGACTCCTTGCATTTACTAAGTCCTCTTACAAAAGATAACTTCAAAGTGAAACAGAAAGTTGATATTGAAATGGAATGACTTAGGACCACCGCAAAATGGCAACTGCACTATGATTACCAATTCATACAAACAAATTCATCTGTATCAATTCTCTCGCTTAACACACACAACTTAAATGCACACATAGATGATATACTCAATGACTATGATACAATGCAATCTGATATTCTATGCTTGCAGGAAGCATACATGGAATTATGCATGCAGAAAAAACAATTCTCAAATCACAATTGCATATCGAGTTACATTACACATGGGGTGATGCTATCGGTGAAAAAACATGTACCAATTTTGGACCATATACATATTGAAGAAAATAATGTTGAGCTGGTGCTTGCAAGTTTTTTTTTTCCATGAAACAAAAGTTGCAATACTCAATCTGTATGTTTCTCCCCATGCAACATTCTCCAACATAGTAGATGTTATTTCCAATGCATTGGGACAATTCCATCTAAACGGACCCATTGTGCTTGTAGGAGACTTCAATATTGACATGCTACAAAATAATGGCAAAACAAAAGAATTGGAAAACTACATGTGCAAATACAGTCTCCGCTTTCTTTTGAACAACACAAGCCATCTGCAAAACACATTTATTGACCATGGGTGGTCGAATGTTCCCATTCCTCAATACAGTGTGTTTATATTAGACACATATTGGTATGATCACAATACAATTGGTATTGCACTTGAATTATGAGATATACATCAAACATATTGCAAAGTCATATTTCTATGTTTCAAAGCATATCTATATAGCTTGTTGCAAAAAAAAAAGAAAAAAAAGAAATTATCCAGCTTCTTAGTTTTCCCTGATTTGTACACATACTGGTCTGGTCACCATACAGTCGGTGTTGTGCTTGAATTATGAAATATACATTATGCCAAACAAAAAAAAAAGGTACATTCTTCTAAAACTATCTGTTACTCTATTCATCTTATTATATATTTTTTAGTGTATGTACATAGTACTTCCCTTTTCCTTTACATGTTAACTTATGTTCACATCTGTTTTGTTTTGTACTTTTGTTCATAGAAACAAACAAGAAAACTAGACACCACAAAGAACCCCTAAACATGAATGTAGAAGAATCCATGCAAAGGTGCATTTTTTTCTACCCGTGTTCCATATTCAATAGTTTTTCGTTTACTCTGTCTGTATTTGTTGAACTAGTTTGCAACTCTTTTTTTTTTTTTTGCCTCCTTCAACACTTCATATATTCCTCTATGTTCACTTGTCTTCATGTGTTTAATACATATTCAATCTTGAGCTCCACAGTCCTAGAGTCCATCTATCAATTTGTATATCGTGGAACTCCGAATGTTGTTTGGAGGACACAGAACAATAGAAGTGCAATGTTGAGCGAGGAAGCCCGCAAGTCCTCTTGTCAATTTGTATATTGCGCAACTCTAGGTGCTATTTGCAGGACACGGAACATTAGAGGCCCAATTTAGAGCCTGCTATCCCGCGATCCAAAAAAGTGGCTAAGTATGGAATAAGGGATCTGTACATGCTCTATAACATGTCATGTCCATACTTTATAAAAGTACATATTTAGTATGTATTTCTCGTTACTCGAAGCTCGCCAGCCTTGGAGTTCATCTGTCAATTTGTATATCACGGAACTGAATAGAAGTACAGTGTTGAGCCAGCCAGCCTGCAAGTCTGCTTGTCAATTTGTATATCACGCAACTCTAGGTGTTATTTGCAGGACACAGAACATTAGAGGCCCAATTTAGAGCCCGCCAACCTGCAAGTCCGCGATCCAATAGAAGTGCAATGCTTCAGCCAGCCAGCCCACAAGTCCACTTGTCAATTTGTATATTGCGCAACTCTGGGTGCTATTTGTAGGACACAGAATATTAGAGGCCCAATTTAAAGCCCACAAGTCTGCGATCCAAAAAGTGGCTAAGCATGGAATAAGGGATCTATACATATTTAGTATGTATTGCTCGTTTCTCAAAGCCCGCCAACCTGGAGTCCATCTGGCAATTTGTATATTGTGGAAATCAATAGAAGTACAATGTTGAGCCAACCAGCCCGCAAGTTCGCTTGTCAATTTGTATATAGCAGAATTATGGGTGCTATTTGTAAGGCACGGAACAATAGAGGTCAATTTTTTAGCCCGTCGACCCGAGAACCTGCGATCCAAAAAGTGTACATGTTCTATAAAATCTTAGCCAGTCTACAAGTCCACATGTCGATTTGTATATCGAGGAACTCTGGGTACTATTTGTAGGACACAGAACAATAAAGGCCTATTTTTTGAGCCCGAGAACCTGCGATCCACAAAGTGGCCAAGTATGGAATGCGATATTCGTACATGCTCTATAAAATCTCATGTCCATGCTTTATAAAGGTACATATTTAGTTTTCCTTGGTTTATAACATACTGGTATGGTCACCACACAGTTGGTGTTGCACATGAATTATGAAATATGCACTAAGAGTCCGACCAAATCCTTTCATTTCCTTAGCCAATTTTATGCCCTCGGGTTCCTGGTTATGCGTTATCGAACTCTTGGTCCCTGTGTTTCGAGTGTACATCTTGCATCCAAAACTTGGGTAATCCATGTCTACGCTCGCAGTTTCCCAGACGGTGGAGTGGCAGATTTCATGTCCATCTATATCTCTACATCACGAGTCCAACCAAACGTTGCTCGTTTTCATAGTTCGTGAATTTTATGGTCACAAGTTCCTTTGTGGGCGCCATCTAGCTCTCATGCCCCGTGTGCGTAGTATACATCTTGTGCCCGAAACTTCGGTTATCTACAATTGGACCCGGACTCGAAGCTTGTGACTCATTTGATAATTTTCTTTAATTAAATTGTACAATATCAATATTTAATATTAATAATTATTAGTTCTTGAAAATAATGTTTTTTAGATAATGTTAGATATATAACATATATGTTATATGTTATAGATGTAGACAATCGCAATATTGAGCCCGCCAGTCCTGGAGTCTATCTGTCAATTTGTATATCATGGAACTCCCAGTGCTGCTTGGAGGACGCAGAACAATAGAAGTGCAATGTTGAGTGACCCAGCCCGAAGTCCACCTGTCAATTTGTATATCGCAGAAATATGGGTACTGTTTGTAGGACATGGAACAATAGAGGTAGAATCCCATATCCATACTTTATAAAAGTACATATTTAGTATGGATTAATCATTCCTCAGAAAATTTCTAGGTCCGGAAGTGGCGGATACACGTGTTCATATTTCCACTTACTTTTATATCGTCAGCCCGACCGTCCGCTTGCCCATTTCATATTGTACATATTACATGTAATGTGTAATACATATTCAATCTTGAGCCTGCCAGTTGTGGATTATGTCTGTCAATTTGTATATCGCACAACTCTGAGTGTTGTTTGCAGCACATGGTATAATATAGGCCCAATTTTGAGCCTGCAAGCCTGAGAAACCACGATCCAAAAAGTGGATATTTTGAGCCCGCCAGCCCGATAACCTGCGATACATATTACATGTAATGTGTAATACATATTCAATATTGAGCCCGCTGGTCCTAGAATCTGTCTGTCGATTTGTATATCGCGGAACTCTAAATGTTGTTTGGAGCACACGAGACAATAAAAGTGCAATGTTGACCCAACCAGCTCGCAAGTCCGCGATCCAAAAAAGTGGCTAAGTATGGAATAAGGGATATGTACATGCTTTATAAAATTTCATGTCCATACTTTATAAAAGTACATATTTATTATGTATTACTCGTTTCTTGGAGCCCATCAGCGCTGGAGTCCATCTGTCAATTTATATATCGCGGGACTCAATAGAAGTACAATGTTGAGCCAACCAGCCCGCAAGTCCGCTTGTCAATTTGTATATCGTGGAATTCTGGGTGTTATTTGTAAGGCACAAAACAATACAGGCCCGTTTTTTAGCCCACCAGCCCCAGAACCCGCGATCCAAAAAGTGTACATGCTCTATAAAATCTCATCCATCCCGCAAGTTCGCCTATCAATTTGTATATTGCGAAAATTTAGGTACTATTTGTAGGACATAGAACAATAGAGGCCTATTTTTTAGCCCGCCATCCCAAGTACCCGCGATCCATAAAGTGGCCAAGTATGGAATGCGATATCCGTACATTCTCTATAAAATCTCATGTCCATACTTTATAAAGGTACATATTTAGTTTTCCCTGCCTTGTACACATACTGGTCTGGTCACGACACAGTTGGTGTTGCACATGAATTATGAAATATGCACCACGAGTCCGACCGAGCGGTTTTGTTTCCTTAGCCAATTTTATGCCCGCGGGTTCTCGGCTACGCGTTATCAAACTCTTATTCCCCATGTTCCCACTGCACATCTTGCATCCAAAACTTGGGTAATCCATGTCTATGCTCGCGGGTTCCTAGACGATGGAGTGGCAAATTTCATGTCCATCTATATCTCTACATCACGAGTCCAACCAACCGCCATTCATTTTCATAGTTCGCGGATTTTATGGCCGTAGGTTTTTTTCTGGGCGCCATGCAGCTCTTATGCCCCGTGTGCGGAGTATACATCTTGCGCCCGAAACTTCGGTGATCTACAATTGGATCCGGACTCGAAGCTTGCGACTCATTTGATAATTTTGTTTAATTAAATTGTAGAATATTAGTATTTAATATTAATGATTTAGTACTTGAAAATAATGTTTTTAGATAATGTTAGCTATATAGCATATATGTTATATGTTATACATGTAGACAATCATAATCTTGAGCCCGCTAGTCCTGGAGTTCTCCTGTCAATTTGTATACCGAAGAACTCTCGGTGCTATTTGTAGGACACAGAACAATAGAGGCCCAATTTTGAGCCCGCCAGCCGAGAACCTGCGATCGAAAAAGTGGCAATATGTACATACTTTATAAAGGTGCATATTTAGTTTTCCTTGCTTTGTGCACATACTAGTTTGGTCAGCACACAGTTGGTGTTGCACATGAATTATGAAATATACACCACAAGTTCGACCGAGCGCTTTCGTTTTCGATCCGTCCATACTGTATAAAGGTACATATTTAGTTTTCCCTGGTTTGTACACATATTAGTCTGGTCACCACACAGTTGGTGTTGCACATGAATTATGAAATATACATCACGAGTCCGACCGAACGCTTTCGTTTCCTTAGCCAATTTTATGGCCGTAGGTTCTCGACTATGCCTTATCGAACTCTCATTCCCCGTGTTCCGAGTGTACATATTGCATCCAAAACTTGGGTAATCCATATATATGCTCGAGGGTTCCCAGACGACGGAGTGGCAACTTTCATGTCCATCTATATCTGTACATCACGAGTCCAACCGATCTCCATTCGCTTTTATAGTTTGTGAACTTTATGGCCGCGGGTTCCTTTGTCGGTGCCATCCAACTCTCATGCCCCCTGTGCGTGGTATACATCTTCCGCCCGAAAATTCAGTGATCTACAATTGGACCCAGACTCGAAGCTTGTGACTCATTTGATAATTTTGTTTAGTTAAATTGTACAATATCAATATTTAATATTGATAATTTAACACTTGAAAATAATGTTTTTAGATAATGTTAGATATATAACATATATGTTATATGTTATACATGTAGACAATCACAATCTTGAGCCCACCAGTCCTGGAATCCGTCTGTCAATTTGTATATCGTGGAACTCTGGGTGTTATTTGTAAGACACAGAACAATAGAGGCCCAATTTTGAGCTCGCCAGCCCAAGAACCCGCGATCCAAAAAGTGGCTAAGTATGGAAGTTCGTCTATCAATTTGTATATCGCGGAACTCTGAGTGTTGTTTGGAGGACACAGACCAATAGAAGTGCAATGTTCAACCATCCAATTAAATTGTACAATATCAAAATTTAAATTGTACAATATCAACGCCCTGGAGTCCGTTTGTCAATTTGTATATCGCGGAACTTCGAGTGTTATTTGGAGGACACAGAGCAATAGAAGTGAAATGTTGAGCTTACAAGTCTACTTCTCAATTCGTATATCGCGGAATTCTGGGTACTATTTGTAAGGCACAGAGCAATAGAGGCCCAATTTTGAGCCCTCCATCCCGAGAACCTGCGATCCAAAGAGTGTACATGCTCTATAAAATTTCAGCCACCCCGCAAGTCCGCCTGTCAGTTTGTATATCGCGTAACTCTAGGTGTTGTTTGTATGACACGTCCGTTCGTCCTCATCTCTACTGAGAATTGGAATGTCATTCGTAGGACCTCGAGTTGGCCTGTTCACGAAATCTTCAAACCCTAGTTCCAAAAATGAGCCTGGCCGACATTTCCCTATTCCATACTTAGCCACTTTCCTGCATTTCCGCAAATATACAAACCATCCAAATAAAACTATTTTTTTGTCTCCTTTTATATTTATGTGCTCCTAGATTATTTCAATTCTCTTTTTTCCTGATGCATATCTTTTTCTGCTTGGTCATTTGTAAAATTAAATTTGAGATAAGTCACTCATTTAAATTTGATATATATATATATATATATAGAGAGAGAGAGAGAGAGAGAGAGAGAGAGAGATTTCCAGCAATATGTAACATGCTTATTATTTTTTATATAAATGTCATAAAATTGTGTTTAATACTTTTTTCTACTCACACATATAAACAGTATGTCATTTCTTGCATGCTTACCACCTGTCCTTCATAGTGCTTGCCACATTTGCACTGCAATTTCCATCTACCCCTACTACTTTTTCCTTGTTCCTCTGCATTTATCCCCAAATCAACCTGGCAGGGACTTCACTGCCATGCAACACTTGTTTAGTATAGTTTCAAACCCTTTACATAAATCTCAAGTCATCGCCACTTTCTAAGTATAACAAATTTGGCCACAATTAATTTAATAAGTATATAGCATTCATATTGACAAGCTTATATGTTTTTATAATAAATTTAATTAATCATAAATAAATATTTTAAATTTTACGCCTACAAAATGATAAAAAGACCTATCACACTATTTATCATAGTTTCATTTCTTATAAAATTGTTCATTATCACATAAACACAAACAACTACAAATAAATTCAAATGATTTTATTAACTATAAAAAACATTATATACCTTTATATATGAAAAATATAAGAACAAAAAATTGTCATCACATTATTTATTATAATTTCAAATCAAACACAACCAACTATAATTTCAAATCAAACACAACCAATTACAAATAGATTCAAATGATTTTATTAACTATAAAAAAACATATATGGAAAATATAAGAACAAAAGATAGCAATCACATTATTAGTCCCTGTCAAAGGTCTGGGACTATAGCAATGAGTTGTCCTTTAACTCTGTATTAGTTTATTGTTGACTTTAAATTTATGTGGTGTAACATAGGAAATCAATTTATGTATTTTTTTTTAATAAAAAATATATATTTTTCTAAAATTTAATTTGTTGATAACTTTGAAGTGTTATTGCAGGCTTCACATCATTCAATGTATAAAATTGATTACACAATTAATAGATTTGATAGTTTGACCAGAAAAGGAGAGAGCATGATGTTTATCTGTCTTTATTACCCAGACATAGTTTTGTCAATACCCTAATCACATCCGCAACTGCATGTACTTCGCGATTCATAAAACGATGTGAGATCCCATGCCTCTGTCGAATCTAAAAGCCAACTTTCCATTGTCCAAATCCTCATTTTTTCTTAACTAGTCCATCATTATCATGATATTGTATTGGCAAACGTTGATTACAGCGTTGCTGCCATGCTATGAATATACAACTTTTTGGAGGCCTCTGCGTGTGAATATATATGTATCAGGGCCTCCCACGTTCAAAGCATGTAGATGATTACTTGCATCTTACCTCATTTAGGTCGATACAACTAATTCGTATGTGGCCACAATCTATTTTCATGTGATATGTTAGAAATCTATTCACTCTTACATTAAATGTAATATATATATTTGTATTCGTAATGAAAGTTAATAATGATTAGATAAAATATGTCAATTTTATTTTTTAATTTTTTAAACATTATAAACTATAATTTCATTGTAAAT
>JASDQU010945447.1:41396-56107 GCA_032191745.1 Picea mariana
CCAAGGGCAACCCTCCTGGGCATGAGAGACCAAGGTTTCCATCAAGGGCTTGGCTCCTTTGAGGGTTTGTGCATCTTAGCTTGGTAGCTGGTCGAAGGTGGTCGACATAAAAAGAAAAGGGAAGATAGGTTCACAAGGGGTGTGGCCCATGGCTGCCCTGTGGCTGAATGGCTTCTGTGGATTGAGCGTGAGCAACACAGATTTGGGCATGAACAACACATATTTTGGCACCGTGTGAGAACCTCATCCAACGAGCCTCCACTCTTCTTCATTTTTTTGTTTTGTTTTTTTGTTTGGGGCTTATGCATGAATTTAATATTCATTATTTCTAGTCATAACTGATGGCTTTTTTTTTGGTTTGGTTAAAAAATAAAACTGGGTTCATAAGGCATAGCCCCCCCGTCGGTTTGCTAATTGCTTGAATATTTACAAGTTTAAAACCTCTCGTTGGATTTTTTTTTGGTCTGGTTAAAAAATAAAACTGGGTTCATAAGGCATAGCCCCCCGGTCAGTCAGTTTGCTGATTGCTTGAATATTTACAAGTTTAAAACCTCTCGTTGAATGCAGGTGGATAAGGCACAACCCCGAGGGTTTCCTTCCTGTGTTGCTAAGAATATGAACAAAAAGTAAAAAAAAAGAGAGTTTACAAGGGTGCAGTTGCACGACCTCACGAACGACCATCCTTTGGGCATGGCTGCCATGGTTGGTTGCACGACCACTATGCACCCTCATTTTACCATACCATGAGCAATAACTCAAATAAATTATTTTATTACACCCAATTTTTTTTTGATTTCTTTATCAAATTCTAATTTCTTTGGAGTGGCGTAATGCCCTTTAGTACTGTTATTTAATTTTATACCATTTAAAAGTTATATATATATATATACACTAAACTTTTTTTGTTGTTTCTTTGTGAAGATAATAACTCGTGATATATAGAAGATAATAACCATTGATTTTTTTTATTTTTATTTATTTATTTTTTATTTTGTTTCTCTAATTCATAACTCATAATCTTGTTATCTCTTTTCATGGATTTCAGTGTGGGATTTCACAGGTGAACACATTAAACATGTGTTGGATTTCACAAGTGAACAAGTTAAATAGGTGTTGGATTTCCCATATTCACAAGTTCAAGTTCATGAAATGTTCATACACATTTCATGGTTATTTTCATGCTATCTCTCCATTTCAATCTTCTGGGTAGTCTCTTATATTTGTAGTGTCTTATGGGTAGTCTAGACTGCATATCCATGTTTGCAGGGCAGGTACTCTCTTATATTTTTTTATTTTTATTTTTCTAGGTTATTTCTGGTTATTTACGAGTTGTGATTAAAGGGTTTCAGGGCTGCACATCCATGCTTTTAGGGTTGTGTATAGAATATATAGCATAATCTTTCAGTTATGAGAACGGGTAAGCCCTAGGTTTCAGTTTTGAAACCAGGCTTTGATACCATTTGTAGAGCTTGGTTATTTTAAGGACTCAAACAGATTAAAAGTTTTCTAAAATCTCCTACTTTAATGACTAAAATTTAGTTTAGAATTTCTTCATGATTTTCTTATACTTGGAATAAACCAGGAATAGATAGTAACAACATAATAATGATAACAACAAAATAATATCAACAACAACAACACAATAATGATAACAACAACAACATAATGATAACAACAACATAATACTTACCTCCACCTGCAGGTTGGTTTATCTAGTCCCTTTTCTGTTCGATCCTGTTCTGGTTGTTGCCCAGACTGAATATTAACCTCCCAACCAACTAGGAACAACCTCTCCAGCTCCCTAGCTCCAGGAATACTTGCAGTTTCTTGGCCCCCGAGCCCAAAATTCCCAGCAACAACAGTGCCCTGTGAGAGTTCCCCACAAACAATTCTTCCAATTTCCTCCTCCTCCTCCATCTTTCAGAAATTCAGAAATCCTCAAACATAAATGATATCCTCTTCCAAGTCCTCCCCTTCTTCCTTATCCTCCTCTCTCAAATACCCCTTATTAATTCCCAACAACCTTATCCCCCCATTAATTCCCCAACAACCTTGTCCCCCCATTAATTACTTCACCCACCTTTTAATAATAAAATAATAAAAGACTCATTAATATATTTTAATAATTAATTAAATTTAAATTAAAACTATGATAAAATTAATCAATTTGGGCTGTTACACAAGTGAAAGGATGGAGTGGTGACCATCCTAATGAATTTATATGGGACGAGTATGGGTGCCTTGGACACATTATTCGGACATGCGTACCCAAGGATACTTGTCTCCATGACTTGTAGAAAAAAAAATCATGGACGATTGGATGACATGGGCACGAGACAAGGTCGACTTTCCAAACAAATGCTTAGGATGTGGAAAACCTAGGTGACGAGGGAAAGAGACAGGCTTAGCATGACTAAAGTGGGTCAACACGCGTGACATATGAGTCAACCCGAGTCACTTTGTGTGATATACTTTGCCAAGTGAATGGAAAAGGTGCATATAAGTATGAGGATACTTTGATGAGCTAAGGCATCATCATCAAGGAAGTAGCATCAAGCAAGTAAGATTCAGTGAAGGGATCTACGGTGGTCTGTTCTGGAGCTTGACATTGTAGGTCACCCAAGTTGGCTTGGTGACTGAACCATGAACAAGACCTACATGAGGTAGGCTTGCGGTTGTGATAGGGGACAAGGTTTACAGAGAAACTAGGTAGTCTTGGAAGGCGACTTGCGTACTCTTTGTACTATTGTAATGAGTTGTAGGCAGTGGCTGGGCTCCCCTCTTGTGACATTGCAAAATTATTCTATAAGTGAATAAACGGGTGTTAAGCACTGTCTTGGTGCCGCCCGAACTCATGAGCTATGTTCTATTCTCTATGTGTTGAATGTTATTCTCTGTATACTTATATGTTTCCTAAGTGTTAACTAATCTAAGTACCATTGGGAATGGTTATGTTGGATAAGTTGAAGTTGCGTAGGACTTGGTATGGTTATTTAACTTTTTATCTCAAGGCGAAGTTATGGGTATACTTTGAGTGAAGAGGAGTAATTTGGTTGTTGTAGGCACAGTTTGGTCGAGCTATTGTGACCAAGGCAACGTAGTGTCGCATGACTAGAGATGACAAAAAGAAAATTTTTGGGCAAGACTCTTAGGTCCATGATAGTTTCCTTATTATAATGTTCGCAAGTCTATAAACAAGGTCTTTCAAAGTTTATTATAATGTTCCCAAGTTTATAAACAAGGTCTTTCAAAGTTTGGATGGTACTTCACAAACAACGGTGAAGATTATTTAGAATATAGTGAAGAGGAAAAATATACGAAGTTTATATATATATATATATAAATATATATATAATATAATATTTTCAATATGAGTATTATAAAAGGTTAATTGAGTTAGTAAAAGTAAGATCATGTTATAGTTCTTATTAAATTTTGATTTTTCAAAAAGTGGTTAGTACATTTTCATAAAAAAGTTGTTGATTAGAGATGGTGATCATTGAATCAAGTCGAAGGATCAAACATCTATTAAATGTAAAGTGATGTCCCACCTCTTGATAAATGGGAAATACTTAACACTTTAATTTACTAAAAAAGTTTCTACACAAATTTAACTCACCAAACTAAGTTTCTACACAAATTTAACTCACCAAACTCACCAATATGACAATAACATGTAAAATCTCAAAAGAATTATAATAAAAGCTAAAACAAAAATTAAAAGAATATAACAAACACATGATCAAAACAGAGGAAGAGACATATGGCCTAAGCCAAGATATCTTATGCTTAAACCTATAGTAAGAGGAAACCCAAGTACACCCATATCTCCCCTACATGTCAATGCATGATTTGATTATTAGAAAGTTGTAATAAGGGTTGTAACATCATATCACTTTAACTGGATTGGTGAAAGTAAGATGATGTTACAACCCTCGTCAAAGTCCGATTCTTCAAAAAATGGTCAATATGTTTTATAAGAAAGTTGTTGATTAGTGATGAATTCTCTTAATCATTAAATTAAGTCAAGTCATCACATGTTTCTTAAAGTGTAAAATGATATCCCAACGTTTCTTAAAGTGTAAAATGATATCTCAACTCTTGATAAATGATGAATACTTGAAAATTTAATTTGCTAAAAAATTAACTTATGACAATGACATGGAAAAATTCAAAAGAATTACAATGTAAACCAAAACAAAAATAAAAAGAATATAACAAACACGAGATCATGACCTAAGCCATGTCAAAAGAAGTTACAGAAAAAAGAAACCTAAGGGACACTCATAACTTCCTTGCGTATAGGTTTGCATATACGTGTGTGGTTTAAGTGTTATTTGATTATTAAAATATTGTAATAATATTTAAACCAAAGTTTGAATATTATTAGTTTGAATATTATTGCTTGAGAATCCATCGAATATATCCTCAAACTTCTTTTGGGTGGTGTACTATATCATACACATCACTTTGAATTCATTTATTCCCTAAGTCGATATGATTTTTAAAGGAAGTTTCATATAAATAAACAATGTGACTTTATCAACTTTTATAGATTTAGATAGGTTTCTTACACATAAAGAATATATGTGCAAATTCATGGCCTTACATGTCTTCTTTCTAGTTTTAAGAATAATGCATACTTTCATAACCATATAAAGAAGTGTTATTGGTATTGTGTAGCATGTAGTATTCACTTTTATACCACATTAGAATAAACTTGAATAAACTTAACTTTAAGAAATCAAATTATAATGTCCTTTGAAAGATGATATATTTGGAACTATGATTTTTCAAAGATGATTTATTTGGAAATATGTTTTTAAAGTGGAATCAAATTATAATGTCTTTTGAAAGATGATATATATTTTGAAATATGATTTTTTAGGTTATTTATTTGGAACTATGCTTTTAAAGCGGACAATTTCAAGATACCACATGAACATTGAGTCATTGAGTCCAACGTTGGAAAACTCTTTTTAATGTAAAGAGGACTTTCTTGCTTTTTGGGAAAGGATGGACAACCCTCTACTTAGTTTACTTCTTCTTGAATCAATTTTAAAGTTGTATTGTTATTTTTGATATTGTATTTTTGAAAATTTCAAAGTTTTAAGTTATATTTATTTAATTACTTGCTTTGCAAGTTAATTTATTAATGACATATATCACAAAGTTAGCTATCTCATTTAGGTGGTTTTGGATCATTAATTTTTCTCTTGGCAATTTGTATTTATTGATTTGTCTTGATTAAGAGACGATCTGTATTTATTGATTTGACTTGATTAAGAAGGATACATGCCTTCCAACAACGTTAACATAAGCACTAGCGAGGTACATGTATACCTCAAATGAATTAATAACCCTTATGGTGCTCATATAACAAGGAATTAACAATAAGAAAGAGGCCAAATGAAATTAAAAGAAAAAAAGGACAACCACAAATACAACAAGCAATAGAACCATCAACCTTACCATGGTCATTGCAAATAAGCAATGAAGGCCAAGGGAAATACCCTTAAAGGGTGTCATATTTAAAATGAGGGAAGTCATTGATGATACCCCATAAAATCTTATTGTAATCACATCATAAAACCAAGCAAAAAAAACTTGTGGTAGTAAGGCAAGGAAGTCAAATAACATAAAGACAAATAGTGGAAGAGCCATTGTCAAAACCATGAACTTTAGCATATTTCCACCTCAAAAGGAAAACAACAAAACCACCACGTGCCAAGTGTTGTTAGGGAACTTAAGTCCAAATGTAGAATTTATGAGAATGGACTACATAAATCCAATAAACTAGACATGCAGGGTTTCCACACTAAGTGAGGTGGCTTTGCCACATATTTCATTGCTAAATGCCACATGAACAATTAAGTAGATAATTAAATAAATAATCTAAAAAAATAAAATTTGGGATTTTGGGAAATGTAGCATAGAGGGTGCGCTACAAAAGAAAAGTTGAGGTTTCACATGGGGTTGCCATAAGTTTATACTTCTCACCAAATAAATGTGACACACACACATTGTTAATAGCATTCATAAATAATTAGATTGATAAAAGAGTACAAAAGGAAATTGGATTACATCTCGTAAATTCTTTTATTAATAGAAAAATAAATTACACTATATGTGTATTGTGTATAGTACATGTATATTTAAAATACCACAATAGCCTATATTTTGTATAGCATAAGGATATGCACAAAATTGTAAATGCATAGCATGGTGTTAACTCTATTTGGAGAGCAAGGTCCATTTGGGTGTCCAACAAAGGTTTGGTGTAGTCTTGTTCTAGCATTTTCAATCTCCATTAGGGGAAGGTCTCATCCCCTGAAGTACATGTCAAAAATAAGGATGGGGAGGTGTTAACGCTTGAATCCGTCAGGACTGAAATGACAACCTCATGAGGACATTAGTCCCCCTTCATTTTTAGAGAGGTGGTTCTCCTCTTTACCTAAAAGATATATCTTTGAATATCTTGGATTTGGGGGAGTGATAAGCAACAAAATCCAAATATTTAGTGATTGGATTTATATGAAAATGGTTCTTCAATAACACAATATGATCTTCATGTGCAACAAAAGTCTTTTAATCAGAAAATATTGAAGGAGGGCTTCAACATCAGAATTAAATTGTGATCAACATCACACACAATCTTCTTAATAATATATAAATACATCCACATCTTCTTCATAGGAGAGAATGATTTGATCATATCAAAGAATTTTAATAGAGTACTGCAATCAAGATCAAAAGAGAATTTGACAGGTCAACCTCAAATACCTCATACTTAAAACTCAAAGTTACAAGATACAATCAAGATCAACCCTGAAGCAATTTTTTGTGGAGTTTTATTCATGAAAGATGTTCTTCATTACAAAAGCTTTGAAAACCATATAAGTGGCTACAAATAATCCATGATCATATAATAAAATATCTTAAGGAATATGAGAAGAACACTCAACAAATCAGCCTTGTGCCCAACTCTGAGATTCAAACATTAAACTATGAGAACTGGTGTAGAAGAATATATCATAAAAAAAATGGAGAAGATGGAGATTTATTTCTTTTGATCAGAAACTTAATTGTGTATCCATGGCTGTACCTTATTTTTCCTCTAATATTTTTCCTTTCCCCTCTGACAATATTGATTATTAGCCTCTTTGATGAAGCCTCTCTTCTCTTTTTAAGAAGAGATTTTCTAAATACTTTAGTAGTTAGGGTTTCTCCCTTTCTTGAAATTCCCATACAAGTTTTTTCTTGGAACATTCCATTTAATTAATGCCTAATTAATTCATCATTAATGAAATCACATAATTAATATAAGTATATTGAAAATGGGTCCCTCTCCCTTTTTAATAAAAGTTTTAATTAAACTTTTATTTTTAAAATTTAATTAATTTTCCATTAAAAGAGGACGAATGCGATTTAATTTTATAGAAGTGAAAACCAAATTTTTATCCATGTAAACCACTTCTGATGCGATATTCATCATCTCAAATTTCCAACTATACACAATTTTCCCAAATCCGTCGCTCGGATCTCAAGATATGAGCTCGTGAAGTTGAGTTGTCACGCATGCCCATTAAAAATGCAACTGATTGATATTTTAATTTATGAGAAAAATGTATCAAATTTCAACATTTGAAACCTATACCAACATCTTCTATGTCCAAATATCTTTCCAACGGTATAAAGTTTGCACGATTCTGACAACCAAAGCTCAAGTTATGGCCTTTGCAAGATCAACACTCAACCACCGTTGATCAAAATTGATGGGCAAATCTTAGCCCTTGGATTGACTTTTGTGCTTCCCTTCATAAAATTCGAATTTTTGGTTTAAATTCTATCTCACATGCATTGGGATATTATATTATTCATGATATATAATACTAACTATTTTATACACTTAGAAAGAAACACGAGAAGAGAAGAAATTATGGAGCTTAAAGGATTCTACCCTTGGAAAATTATCGAATAAAATAATAATTTTTTGGAATCACTTCGTCGTCCACCTCACGCTCAGTCAATGATGAATTATCCATTCATATACTTCCATGTGTATTTGTAATAACTTTCCATGGCTCTCTAATAATAATATTCCACATGTCTCCCTCCACGAGTTGTCATGTGTCACATGTCAACCCTTGAAGAAAGTCCGGTAGCACAAATGTTTAGGTAATGGACCCAAGGTTGTTTCATGTATAATGGTATGCATTTTAATATATTTTAAGGTAATACTATTCTATATGGATAGTACATGTCATGCCATTTCTGGTGGTATGTGGAACGTCACATAACTCCTCACGGTTTGAGAGTTATGGCCTTATGAAGTTGGATGACACTCATATGTTGGCTTGAAGCCCCAAAAGGTCAAAGAAGTCAAAGAGCTTGCAAAGAAGAAATTATTATTTAAATGATAAAGGAAAGTGACAAAGTCAAGAAGGATTATTTAAATAATAAAGTGAAGTGACAAAATCAAAGAAGATTATTTAAATGATAAAGTGAGGTGACAAAGTCAAGGAGGAATATTTAAATGATAAAGTAATGGAGAAATTTCTAATTATGGAAAGTGGTTAACCCTAAAAATGAGTAAAATAGGTTAAGTGACCTATAAATGGGTTAAGTGACCTAGAAATGGGTTAAGTGATCTAGAGATGGAGAGTGGTTAACCCTAAAAATGATGAAAATAGGTTAAGTGACCTATCAATGGGTTAAGTGACCTAGAAATGGAGAGGTTAAATAAGAGGCAAGGCTCTCTCATTTTACATCACACTTGAGAATATTGAATATCTATAGGTGATTGAGGTAACCAAAGGACATCTAAGCTAAATTTTAGAGGGAAGGTGAAGAAAAGAAGGCTGGAATTCAAGGGAGGATGAATTCTTTTGATGATGCTTTCTAAGGTATGTTATTTACAGGTCATCTCACCATTTTCACAATAAATTTTTTTCTAGAATGACTTAGACCATGAAATTGATAGGCCATTGAGAAAACATATCCAAGTATTTGTGGTAAAAAAATAATCTTGTGGGTCGTTGTATTTTTGGAGTTACACTCCGTGGAAAATAGGGTTTGTGGCTAGTCCTGAAACTAGTCTAAAACAAGTGTTTTGGGTAAAAATGTCATAACTTCTTCATAACAGATCCAAATTCAGTAAGACCAATGTTTTGGTTAGATTAAATGTTTTAGTATTCCGTGTAATGTTTTCAGATCCATTCAACAAATATTCTGTGCGGAGCACGTTCTACAAGGTCATTCTCTAGAATAAGCCAGAATTCAACAAGGTATGTCATTTTTACTATAAATCATTTTTCGGGAGGTTCCAAATAGTGACACCTGGAGAAATTGCATAAAACACATTTAATAACATCGAGTATCATTTTAATATCTTTATTCATTACAGGTACATAGTTATGATTATTTCAAGTTAGGGTTGTTGACTAATCCAAAACTAGTCATGTGAGACTAAAGAAAAGTTTGATGAAAATGCTAGTCTCTTGTTGTTGAAGTTAAGGAAGGTTTGCATGTATGTGATCATATACACTAATTCTATTACAGAGTTACAAATCATATTTGGATGATGATATTGATGAGGGATTTTGGTTGAGGTACATGTTGAGTACATGGTTGAGACAAGTAGTTGATGAGTTGGCACATACATGAGGTGTATAGTTGATGATGATAGTGCATATTGATGAGTCATAGTTGATGAGTAGTTGAAACATGATTGGTACATACTTGGTACGTGGTTGGATGAACTTGTTTATGGTATAGGTTGATTACAGGTTGTTTGGTACAAGTTGATGCATGGTTGATGCACTTGTTTATGGTACAGGTTGATTACAGGTTGAGGTATAGGTTGATGCATGGTTCAAGTTTATTGGTATAGGTTTACAATGATATATATCACAATTATAGTGTGATAGTGGTTCCATCATTCTACTTCTACTTTAGGGCAGTTGGACGGGGCAAGGACAGGTGGTTGTATCCACCTTCCGGTTGTAGCCGGAGAACATAGGGGGTTATAGCCTCCTTCTGGTTGTAGCCAGAGAATAGGGGAGTTGGAGCTTCCTTTAGGTTGTAGCCTGAGAAACAAGGGGGTTGGAGCCTCCTTCTAGTTGCAGCTGGAAAACAAAGGAAGTTGGTGCTTCCAATGAATGTAATTCTTCAAGACATATAAGAAAAAACATTCTATGGTTTTCTCTCGCTTTGGGTTTCCACGTAAAACATTGGTGTACTGTGTATGTGTATGATTGTTCATTTCTTATTTACTCTGTAGTTATTGGATGATAATGTTACATTGATATAACACTTGGATTATATGGTTAAAAAGGATTAAATTGCTCTATTATTGATTCAACCCCCCTTCAGTAATCCAACAATTGGTATCAGAGCCAGGTTCCTTCAGAAATCAGTTTAACCACTGAAAGGTAGATCATGGAGAGCAACAAATTGTATAAAAATGGAATACCACAATTCAATGGAAAGAAGTATGCATTTTGGAGCATAAGGATGAAAACGTATATACAGGCACAGGGATTTGAAATTTGGCAATCAATTGTAGATGGATACACAACACTAGTAGCTCCGCCAACAAATGACAAAGCAGTGAAACTCGGTCAGAATAATTCCAAAGCCAAAAATGCACTTCTGAATCGTCTTAGTGAAACGATATTCACTAAAGTTGCACATTGTAAATCCACTAAAGATATTTGGGACAAACTTCAAAATATTTATGAAGGAGATTCAAAAGTCAAAGCAACAAAGCTTCAAACTTACAGAGGTCAGTTCAAACAACTTAAGATGAAGGAAGATGAGAATATTGCAGCTTACTTTTTATGAGTTGATGAAACAATAAATGCAATCATAGAATTGGGAGAAGAAATCAAAGAATCTGTAATTGTTCAAAAAGTACTAAGATCTCTTCCTATGAGATTTGACCCTAAGATATCAACACTAGAAGAAAGATTAGATCTAAACTCAATAAGCATGGATGAATTACATGGAATCTTCACAGCATATGAAATGAGATCTGAATAGGAAAATCCAGATATAAAAGAAGCAGCCTTCAAAGCATCCAAAAAGTCAAAGCTAAGGGAAGGGAAAAAGAAGAACATAGAAGTAGCAGTGATGTCTCAGAAGATGATGAAGAAGTGGCCAACTTCGTCAAAAGGATGAACAAGGGAACCAACGATAGGTATAGAGGTAAGCTTCCTTTAATTTGTTTTAATTGTGATGGTATTGGTCATTTTGCTAACAAATGTCCTTATAATAAAAAGAGAAATAAAGAAGGTTACTCAAAAGGAAAACAAACATATAAAGGAAAAATAACCACAAAGAAAGTTTTCAAGAAAAGCTTATGCACCAAAGAAGACATCTCATCATTAGATGAAGATGAAGTCAGTGAGAGTGAGACAGAAAGAGTTCTATTCATGGCAGTAGAAGACTCTGATAAAGAATACTCTGAAGAAGAATATGAAGAAGCCGAAGAAGAATATGAAGAAGTTGAAGAAGAAATTGAAGAGGCAAAAGTTGACTACCGAGAGGAATTAATGTGTGCCATGGATGTTATCAGGAGAGAAAAGAAGAAAAACAAGAAACTACAAGCAAAACTAGACAAAAAAGAAGACACTCAAGAACTAGAACAAATGATCACAAATTTGAAGGTTCAAATAGAAGAATATAAAAGAATTGAAGAAGCACTCAAAGAACAACTAGAAGAAAAAGACAAGATCATTGGAAATTTGGAAGAAGATATTGTCACATTAAGAAAGGATATTCAAAATAAAAATATGCAGAACAAATCAAAAGTTTTGGATGACATTATCATGAGTCAAAAATCTTATCATGGCAAGTCTGGACTTGGATACAATCAGACAAAAAAAGGATCAAGCTCCAAAACAACAGAGCAAGAAACATATCCAAAAATCTATGAAGAAACAATCAAGGGGGATAGGAATATCTACAAGGAAGATTACAGGGACACTCCTCCACCTAGAAAATTCATATTTTAGAATCAACAACCGATAGATAGCCCTCAGGAAGAAGAATAATTTATAAGAGTACCTCATTTCATAAGATCTTCAACTCCCAGGTATCAAACTCTTTTTGATTTATGTTATGCATGTAATAATTTTGGACATAAAGCTATGAATTGCAGAGCTAACAACATGAACACAAACAACTTTGAAATTCATACACAAAGGGGTTATCCAAGAAGGCCTAGTGAAACACAGAGAAGAAGTTACAACAGGTTTGAATATTTGAGCACTGAAGTGGAATGTTACAAATGTAACAATTTTGGACACATGGCCAAAGATTGCAGAATGACAAACCCTCCTAGAGAACCACAACAGAATAACAACAGTCACAGACAAGAACCTTAGAAAATGGCATGGATAAGAAAGCAGGATCAGTATAGCAATGAAGAATGCACACTCGCTCTACAAGATAAGAAGAAAAAACGTGGTTGGTATGTTGACAATGGCTATTCAAAACACATGACAGGTGATAGAGACCAGTTTCTTGCATTATGAAAGGAAAGAGATGGATCAGTCTCCTTCAGAAATGATGATTCAGCTAAAATCATTGGAAAATGCACAGTTAGAATTGGGAACAAGAATACCAAGGTAGAAAATGTTCTACTAGTAGAATATATGAAACATAATCTTCTAAGTGTGAGTCAAATGTGTGACCAAGGTCATAAAGTTACTTTCGATTCACAAAAGTGTGAGATAAGAGAAGAAGGTTCAGCAAAATTGATTGCTACAGCTGCGAGAACTTAGGCAACATATATGTATTAAGTGAAATTGGAAATGAAAAGTGTTGTCTAGGAAAGGAAGATGAAAGTTGGCTATGTGACGCAGATCCCCAAACCCTCGGGTCGAGGTCCGCATAGGATTGCTCTAAATCTGCCCTTTGAGTCTAATTGACTCTTTGGTTTCCCCTCAGAAAATACCTTTCACACACAACAGTGTATCCACAGGTCCTTATGAGTGTGCTCACACAATTAAACATGAAGCACCCACCTAGATCTCCTGACCCGAAATAGGATCGCGCCCTTCGCTAATTCGGGACTTCGGGTTTCGCGATTTCACGATCCCTGTTGTCGAGGGTTCCTATCTTTACAACCTCTGAAACCCGAATTACCCAACTTCGATGCACTCAACAAAGGTTGGCTTCCCGACGGGCTTCTCACTTCATCGGGATTTCGAACTTCGCAATTTCGCGAATCTAGATGCAAGGCTCCCAGTCCTTCGACCTCCGAACCCCAAAATGGTCAACAGGGTTTGACTCAACCTGGCGACAAGTATGCCACCTGTCACTCTTCCCGACTTTCAGGACTTTCGCTCCCAAAGCGCTGCCTTCTCCGTTCCCGACACCAGGAGTGCCGAAATCCCGAAACTCCAATCCAATTTCTGTCACAACTCGTGACTTCGGGATTTTCGATTCATTGTGCTCAACTCCTCATCGTTAGGATCCCCGAAATGCTGAAATGATCTAACAGCTTGTGCAAAGCACAATCAATGGTCCACGTTAGTTCTGGATCCTAGAGTGGAAAGCTTGCCTGCCTCTAACCGCCCTGTAACTTCCCTAGATCCTACGGTCCTCATGATTTCGTGAATTCCCCACAGAGAATTTCAACCACTCGTTGCTCCTTGATAATCCCTGCGAAATAAATCAAGGTTCTTCCACTGGAACTTAACTTCTGCTGGATGTCTTCGACCCTTGTCTCTCCTCGAAGTAGTTCAAAATTGTCCTCCTTTGAACACTTCAACGACGCTACCCCTTCTGAGCTTTCTTCGCAATTTTGAGTCTTCGAAAAGACTCCTGCACGCACTCCTTGCGACAATCCCTCAAACACTTTTAAGTATTTGAATTCTCGACTTTGTGCACCCTCCCGCAACAACAATCCTTCAATTCACCCCTTAGTTGATAAGTTCTGAGCTTTCAACCAGCTTGCGCACACCTTGCATGACTTTTGTGCTTCACCTGCACTTCTGCGGGAATGAGAACAACAATATCTCTCCTGAGCTTTCAGAGATAAACTCTGAACCTTCTTGACGCACTCCTTGCGGACGATTTCATTTCAATCCTTCCAGGAACTCCTCTCACTCAGGAAGAGAAACAATTGAAACCTATTCTCTCTCTCTCTTAGACTTCAACATTCAACATGAAATCATACATTCACACCATATTAAAGCAAATTCATAACATAGAGAATAAACAACCATAAGCATACCATTCAACATGTATACACAGAAAACATCATAACACCATGAGTTTGATTCAAAGCTCCATATATTAATTCAAAGCTTCTGTACATGGGTTCTTCTCTACAGTTCTCTATTATCTCTCTATGCTCTATGCTAATGTGCTTCATGATCTAATGTTACAATGATACAAAGGTGAGGGTGTCTATAGTCGGTTTTCCCTCCTACACTCCTAAACTGTCTAATCTTCATTCATATCTACCTACTTTCATTAAATGTCTTAAATGCCTCAATACAATCGACAGACGGGAGGATTTCCCTAGGTCTGTTTACAATCTCCAAAGTATAAATGCGAGTACATTCATCTTAACTATTACATTAATGACTTTGTTTCAAAATTCAAAATGGGTCTTTATGAAAACGTGGTATTTTCTTCCTCCACGCGTCCAACTATTTCTTGGCTTGGTCACATGCTTTAGGCTTTGCACGATGCTC
>JASDQU010945448.1:5703-16518 GCA_032191745.1 Picea mariana
GATCCCACCACATAGCTACCTTTCCTTGCAAGTGTTAGGTTGCAATTCTTATTTCTATCCTTGAGGGATAATCACACATCTAGAAATATTTTTTCATTTCCAACAGCTAGGCCTCGACCTCTTCTCCCTTCCTATGCTCACCATTGAAATTCGGTGGTTTAATTTTACTAAGTTTACCTTACAAGATGTATGCCTCAAGATTTCTCCTCTGCCTCATGACGGGAGACACACTTGGGTTGCTCCCTATCCTTGAGCTTGCAGGAGCTCTCCTAGTGGATTTCTCTGGGGAATGATGATGCCTACTCATACTTCTTGATTTATTTTCATTCCCATGCTCATCTCTTCTGCTATGGGACTTGGATGTTTTCATGTGTCTAACATTATCTTCTTTTTTTGTTCTGAAGTCTTTATTAGCTTACCTCTGAAACATATTCAAGATATGTAGTATCTCCTTCTAAGCTTTTATAATCTTCTCGTTATCCTCCCTATAGCTCTGCACTTCTCTATGCATGATTCTCATAGTTATAGGCTCCTACATGCTTCTTCTTCCATTAGAATCTATCTCAACATTTCCTCCTCATGGTTTTAGGACCCTTACCTATCCTCCATGACTATGGTTATCATACAAGAACCAAACTGCCTTCCTAAACCTATTAATTCTGCAAGAAAATTTTCATGCAAATAATTTATATTAGACTTAAAATATACACAAATATATATTTATATAGTTATGGAAAAGAATGCATAATTTAGGTTTACTACTCCTATCAATTGTATGGGTTGATAGATGAATTATCCTCCTCAATTCCTTTCTAATGACCACTTGTTTTACCAAATCCGAGCTCCGAGATAAAAGTTATGGGTTGTGGAAGTTTTGATTGTTTTTCCCTTTTTAACCTTGTATGCTATAGGTGTGTTATTTCTCTTCCTGCACATTTTTCTGTGCCCAGATTCCAAATCTAGATCTATGGACGTCTTCTATGGTTCAATAGCTTTCCATAGAATAAAAATGTGCCTCAATTTGACTTTTGAGCAAGGAGTTATGCCCTCTAGAAGCAAATTGGCACTTAATTTATGCCCTTAACTGTTTCAACCACAACTTTCTCATACGAGCTTTGTTCTACGCCCGAGATAGCTCATTGGAAAGATATCAATGATATATTTCATTTAAGCTATAGAGACTGTATGTACCAAAGTTAAATACAATTCTCATGATTTTGACTACCTAAAAACATTGTTTAGGCCCTCAAAATCGCTACACAAGTTGATGACCTCCAAAAACTGCAAATTTTCAAGGAATTTCATTGTTTTCCTGCTGTAACAAAATGACAATTTGAACCTACAACATATCGGAAATACCTTTGCACCCCTTTTACCACCGGGAGAATAAAGTTACCCCGGTCTTAATATTTCTCTCAACCAGCAAACCGCAAACCAATCATATTCTTTTGCACAGAAAGGTCAACTTAACACACTTTTACAATTGCCAATAGCTAGCAACCCATGATCCCATCAAATTATTCTTCGCAGTCTATGCCCTACGGTACATTGAGTGGAGATCTTTTTATGACTCCCTATAGCCAGTAGCTCACAAGCCTAGAAGACTCTTCTTCATAAATTATTCTCTACGGGATGTCAAATTATCCACCGCCAAGACCTTCCCATGACCCACAAGCCGCAATCATGATGGGATTTACCTTCATGGTCACTTCCTTTCGCAACCCTTTACCTCCGCGAACATTTCCCCATGGCTATGAAAACACGAACTTAAGATTTTACCACGAGCCGCAACCCGCAAGATTATGCGACCTTTCCTTTGTGAACACTTCCTCACGGCTATCAAAACACAAACTTAATATTTTCCTGCGAGCTGCAACACGCAAAACTATGTGGCCTTTCCTTCACAGACATTTCAAGTGGCATGCTATTGAGTTTTTCCTGCAATCTGTGGGCCACAAGCTTGAATTCTCCAGCATATCACTTTCATGAATTTCTTTCATAGGTTGTAGACCGTGACAACGTACCCATGTTATTGATCAGATAATCCAAATCTAATCTCTCCCAACCAACGAATCATGTTCATTCGGTCTTGTACTCTCGAACTAACTCCATCGAAAGGAAAACCTGCATAGCTTACTGAACTTTTTGCAGTCTGTAAGGCTTGCGGCCTCACTCCTTAAGGCTCAACCCATTTCCATGCTACCCGATCTCTCCACATCCCCCGACATGTAGACTGCACAAACTTAACCTCCCGTGAGCCTTCTTGACCACCAATCTCCAATGGACGATAGAGATATAACCCTTTTTTTCAACAAATGGTCGGGATTAGCCTCGACGGTTAGCCCAAATTCTTTTGCCTGATTATTTGGAAGTTTTTACTCACTCCATAGTTAATCTCGATCGTCGATCGCCAAGTTGAATGTGATCTGAGTCGTATATTCCTCAACTCTTCAATCACTGCTAAATTATGAAAATTGGACCTCCCATGCCAAAATTAATTCTGCAACTTGCATACTGATGCCATGAATCTCCTCTTTGACTATTTTGAGGTGAAATTTAAACTCAAATATACTCATAGATTTCAGGGTTTCACTCTATTTCCACAATTTTCCCCAAATTCATCACAATGAAACTCTGCAACAACACATTTATGGTGAAATCTTGTTGTTTCTTGGCCCATAAGGCTCAACACTGAACCTTCTTCTCTAATACCAATCTGTAACGTCCCACAACTTAACCAAGGAACATTACTATGCATAATACACATAAATTCAAAAAAATTCTACTAACTAAACCTGTAGCTTATCAATTACATGAATACATACAAATTTAACCATTATGATACTAATAACTTAATCCTTCTATAGCATGTTGAATTAAACATGAATGCAACTAATTAAATCACTTACAACAACATATAATCTTTCAAAAACATAGAGTAAAATGCACAACAATTAAACTCATAAATTAACTTAGGAAATAGATAAACACTTATTTTTTAAAACACTTGTGCAACCAACTGCTTGGGATAGACGTTCCACCCAACCATATACTTATTGTTCTAAATCTCAACAACAATTCATCCCTGAGTTGGGGCTAGGAATCCACAAGAAAAGGGTGTCTCTAACTGTCCACTCACAACTTAGATATCCCACAACCCACTGAAAGTATCCTACAACTATCCTAATTTTCATCAGCTCTCTTCCTCTTGACCTATCCAACCCAAGGAATGTACCCCTTCAATGCTCTCATTCCATCGATAATATCATTCGTTTATCAGGGCCTATCTAGCATAGGTAACTAGGAATCTCACTACTAGGAACTTAAGGGAACTCATTGCTAGAAAAACTACCAGGAAAACAAGTAGTAGTAACTTGTTATTATAATGCAATTCACAGAGGAGTTCACTCTTCAGGCTTGAAAACCTGTTTCTTTAGTATTTAGCTCCCAAAAGGATCCATAATCCACCCTCCATGGTTGCTCCAGCTTTAGTGCTCTTTTCTCTTGTTCTCTGCTTGTTGTTCATGCCAAAACCATGCCTATAAAAACTGTCTTCTTTGGCCATAAAAAATTCCTTTTCCCCAAGCTAGTTGACTACTCACTCTTCCCAATGTTGATTGTACTTCAGCCCCATGATCCCCAATAACTATGAGAAGTGACTTTCTACACCCACTCTCTTACAAGTATTCAATGATTGGGCTCTCATACACTCAACCAATAAATAGGAGGTCGTCCCAAAAGTTAATAAAATTCAGAAATCTGGGTTTGAATTAATACCCAAAAATAATTTTCCCTTGGACCCCTCTTAGACACTCCTCTCTCTTGTGGAAAACTTAGCTCCCATCTTTGTCCATGTCCCCCACCAGTTGGCATCACATTTTATGATTAAAAAACAAAAACACAATTTTCATATTACATCGTTTGACCATAGCCACTTTTCATATCTACATTATGCATTAATTAAACTCGAGATTATAGTGGGGATGTTACATTCTCCTCAATACTAATGATGAAATTGACATGTGGCTTAACACTTGATTGGTCCATGATCTCTATTTAAAGAGAATGGAGAGTCATTTGTTGGAGATCAATTGTGGGAAACTAATATATGTAAAATTATTTCCTTTTGCATTAATATATGTCCTCAAGTAGCCATGTTAGATGGGTTCATGGATTGTTTCTCTATTTGATAATTTTAACCACGTAATACACTGGTGTACCAATCTTTGATATGTTTGTGTGAGTGGTTTCTTAAGGTGTTCAACGTGTGTGGAAATACTTTGTTTGTTGAACATGCACATCCATAATCACATTATAAAATCTAAATTAGTTGAATACATATTTGTGGCTAGTGCCCTTGTTGACTTGTATTTCAAATTTGAAAATGTGTTGAATGCTCATGAAGTGTTTGACAAAACGATTGAACAAGGCTATGTCTCATGGAATGCAATGATTGTAGGATATACTTAGTATGGGCATGTAAATGAGTCTCTCAATATGTTTGATAGATGCAATAGGAAGTCATGAAGCCAAACCATGCTACCTTTGTTGGTGTTATGTCAACATGTAGCCATGTAGGCCCTCTAGATGAAGGGTGCTTCTACTTCTATTCCATGACTCGAGAGTATGGTTTTTTGCCATTAATGCTAGAAGATTATTCTTGAATGGTTGACCTTCTTGGCCATACAAAATTCCTAGATGAGGCACTGTAGTTTATTAACAAAATATTGTTTGAAGTTAACATTTTCGTTTGGCCGTCTTTGCTCAATTCCTGAAGACTCTATTGTAATGTGGATCTAGGAGAGAATGAAAAGGGACACATTTTAAAACTAGAACCAAATGATGTTTCCATATGTGTGTAACAGAATGCCAGGATATATTATGGAAAAGGATTAGGTATATTGAGCTTAGAGAGGACAAGATGCTTCTCAAATCAAAGTTAAGCCAATGTTTGGTTGTTTGGTGGAGTTCCAAATTTGATCGTTTGTGCCCTACAAAATAATCTTCCTTCTACAATAGCATTCACAAGAAATAAACTAGTGAAGCAACAAACACTTATAGTTTGTTTCCCTAAACGATATTATGAATTCATACAAAGTTTACTAAATTTCCAATTTTATTTTCACTTTCTACTTTTACTTATCCCCAATATGATGGTTTACCAACTTCCAATATTTTTAAAGTATTCATATCTAGAAGAATATGTCAATATGTGTCCATGTTTGGCCACAATTATGTCCATGTTCGATGATAAAGCTATGCACTTCCTATACCTTGTTTGTTTATAATACATGTTAATATAGTTTTAATTTACATTTTTTTTAAAAATACGTGAGTGTTCTAGATTTTATAGCTCAATTGTAATTGTGGATGGGTAAGTCAAGAAATTTATATAAATATTCATCTTCCTTTCTCAAATGCACCATCATAGTCGACATGATATATACCTATAAACTACTTCATATACTATTTTTTTGTTGTTGTTGTTTATTGATACCTCATATCATTCATATACATAATAATTTTTTGGTTTTCTAATTTTGAATTATAAATTGTACATCCTATAATTGTGTATATCCTATAAATTTATGTTTCAAGTTGTATGCAATTAGACTTGGTTGTCCTTCCCTACAAGGTTATGGAGTAACATCACCTCACCTTTTGCAGTTTGCTTCACCAAGAGCTAGCACTATGACACTTACTTGCAACCATATGGAGTAGCCTTTCCAACAATTTATGAACCATAACCATTGTCATGTAAGTTTTCTTATCTATTTATTCTTTGGGAGTGTAGTTTGATTTACTCTTTGGGTTGCAATTCCTATTTTTATCCTTACCTTTTACAATGATTTCATTTGCTCTGGTACATCAACCCTTCATAGATCCTTCACAATTGCAACAACGGTTCATACATGGTGGTAGTGCATCAAACCAACCATTAGGTTGAGGATCATTTGTACAAAGAACACCTTTACATTGTAAAGCGGGTTAATAAATGTTCCTTAGTAAAATATAAATCTATGTGTATCAAAAAGATCTCTCTTGCATGGGATAATTTTGATTTGGAAATTATTTTATGTGAATTAGTTGGTACTGTTTTTATTTTCATTCATATGTAAATAACAATGATTTAATTATTTTGTAGATTTATTTCTTTTGCATCTTTGTTGTAGATTTTGGTTTCTTATATGTTTTGTCTAATTAAATATTCTTTCTTATCTATCTTATATTTTTTTTTAAATATTTATAAATATAAAATACAAAACATAATAAAGTAGGCAAAAGGAAACACATTTTTTTTCATTTTTAAGATATTTTTGCTTTAAATATTTATAAATATAAAATACAAAACATGCTAAAGTATGCAAAAGGAAAGGAAACACATTTTTGTCATTTCTTTAGATACTCTGGCTTTAGATTTAGTTTCAGATTTGACTTCTTTGATACGTATTAACCTTAAAATCTGAAAACAATAAATTAATATAAAGAAAGATTAGTACATTTTAAGGTCAAAAATATTTTGCAAACCGTTATTAACAAATTAGTTCCATTTTTTAATTTAAATTTGGCTATAAACTCGAATACCATTCGCACATATATACTTATGTAGCCAACAATTGTTTACATGTTAGTGTGAAAACTTTGTACTTTTATACATCAACATTAAGAAATAAAAATGTAAAACATTAAGAAATAAAAAAATGCAAAACAATACTTGTACTCTATTATCCTTTAGATAATATACATATTAAGCTAATCCTCAATTGCGATGAATAGGAATATTATTCTTAAAACTTTTATTAGTTCTTGTCGAAGGCACAAAGGGATTATAGCGATCGATAATTCGTTGACATCATATTAATCTGTCCTTTGACTCCAAATTTTCGCATCATCTGTATTCTTCGTATTATAGAAGAAAAAACATTATTATTATTATTATTATTATTATAATATATATAAACGTATATGTCATCATCTCATTGGAGAATATATTGGAGGTCTTATTGCTAGCTTCGCTATTCCCATTGTTGTAAATGTGTAGATATCTAAAGTTTTGAGCTTAGTCGCTCCTTTTTAATTTTTATTACATTTTTACTGAAATGTTTACAAACCGAAAGTTCTAAGCGTGGACATTGTTTTATTTATTTATTTATTTTTATTATAAATATTTGTATTGGAATGTTTGCATACCAAAGGTTTAAATCATTGACACTTTTTTTGAGGTGCTTGAATAAGACTGACAAATTAAATGTTTACATGGCGTGAGGTCCTGAAACATGCCTGACAACTTAAATTTTTGCATACTACAAAGCCCTTGCATAGCCAGGCAACCTTAAATGTTTACCTAAATAACTTCTCGGAGTACATTTTTCCTCGAAATTTTCCATACAATGTTGCAGTGAATTTGGACAATATTGTTGTCCACCGCTAGTTGAATAGGCATTGTATGTTTCATACTTCTTCTAGGCTTTGAATACAATTTCGTCATCATTGAAGCTACATACATTGTTTATTGGTTCGGTGGGTGATTCTTCTTCGTTGGTTCATCGGTTGTTGCTTATTGTTGTTTGGTTCAACTTTACAAGGTTGGGGTTCTGCATTCACAGTTGGATCTATTTTATTTATTTTTCCTTTGTGGGTTCTAGGTGGTGCACCCATAATTTGATCTGCGCTTCTGTCGTTCATCGTTTCAGAGTAAGTTTCCATGCCATAATTTCATTTTCTATTCCTTATTTGTTGTTCAGTGTTTGCAGTTTGCAAGTAAGAATGTTTGCTTATTTCTATTGCCATGCTCGTCATATGTTTCTAGTTCCTTGTGTGCTTCGGTTGCAGTTTGGTATTCGTTGGAGATACATATGTTGTTTGTTGGTTCGATGGTTGTTGCTTGTTCGCTGGTTCATTGGTTCATTGGTTGGTGGTTGTTGTTGTTTTTCTCAAGTTTACGAGCTTGGGGCCCTGTGGTTGTGGTTGTTTTTTTGTTAAGATAAAACATGTGCAAAAACGCACTTATTAACCATATATGGTGAAAAGTGCCCATATCACAATACAATTTCTTTATCCTTTACATAGACTGGTGTGACCATGATACAATTTGTCTTGTACTTCAGATATGATACATACACCAAAGATACTGCAAAATTATATTTCCATGTCTGGAAGCATATCTGGACACTCTGCCACAGAAAACCAAAATCATTTAGCTATGTCAATGCAATTTCTTAATATTTTGTGGCTTGTAACATATTTTGGGCAGGGAAAACCTTTATATATTTACAACCATGGTTGGAGAAAAACAAAGGCTCATGTTTCTGACTATCTTTTATTCTATTCATTGATTCTCATTTATTGTATGTACATATTACTTGTTCTCCGCTACATACCAACTTCTATTCATGTTCATTGTATTTTGTGTGTTCCCACATTCAAAAAAACGTAATTGTTGGAGAAAACAAAGGAGTCTTAAGTACATATAAATGTACATGCTTATACTATTATTTCATATTCCGTTGTTTTGTATGTCATTTATTGTCTGTATATGTTTTCACCTTCTTTATTGTATGTAGATATTGCGTGCCTTCCTACAAAATAACTTATCTTCATTACATGTCTTCCTATGTCCATTGTATTTTTCCTGCATTCCTACATTTGAACAGACAGAGTGGCTAAAGAGGACGATGGACTCTTTGATGCGAATATAGATGAGGAGTTGCAGAGGTGCATACCTGTACTGTTATTTCATATTTCAATGTTTAGTATTTCATTTATTGTCTGTGTATTTGTTCTACTTGTTTTACTGCTTTGCACCTTTTTTACTGTATGTATATATGATCCAGAATTGGATCCAGAAGCCTGATAGGGCTCAAAAAGGCTCAAAAATGAAAGTGCTCGGAATACAACGAAACCAACGCCATTGTGTCCATCTCGTCTTCCTGATTCCGACCATATATTTACTTCGTCAAACGGGCTTCGTATGCGAACGATATCGCATTCTGTCCGAAAACCCAAACAGGCAAAAAAAGGGGATGACTGTACAGTCCGTACAGTGCCACGTGGCAGGCTGACTGTACAGGTCGTACGGCCATACATATGACATGGTAGCTCCTGGAGACGACACGTGGCAGGTGATGTGGTGTACAACCAGTACAGTTGGACCATTCAGAGGGTGACACGTGTCACCACTGTAAGGGTGACACATGGCACATGCTGACGTGGCAGGGATGACGTCAGCAGGCTGACTGGGCAGGTACGGTGACAAGTGGTAGGGTACGTGGCAGATACATGGATGAGTCAGCGTTCGACACTTGGCATTCCTCTATTGGTTGTTGAGGTGCCACGTGGCCCAGTCATGGGCTGCCACGTGGCACCCTGTGGTTGGCTCGTGGTTTGTGTAAAAGTTTATGGTCTCCACCGGGGTCGAACCCCTGACCTCTCCTCCGGGATGTGGACTGGCAGGACTGGGCTAACTGCCCGCCCCACGGGTGTTTCTTATTAACTATGCAGCACATATAATATTTGAATTTGGTTGCATTGACATTCGGACGGGGGAAAGGGCTGGGGCTTATCCCCAGCCCTTGGCGCTAACACACTACGGTGACCACCCCATGAAACCGGGAGCGCGGGGGTTAAACCATATGCAGGAGTTGGTAGATAGGGACCAGCCCTTGGATCTCGAGCGGATCCCACAGGACCAGGGGCCATCCACCAAAAAGGGCGCGGAGGTTAGTTTGTAGCCATCGGGTCCTATGACCACGCCACAAGACCAGGAGCCCGCCGGACACAACAGGGCCAGCGCATAGCCCGAGGGGCTAGAGCTCGACCACATGACCCCATGTGACCCTGCCAAGGGGGCGCGCACATAGCCTAAGGAGCTTATGTGCCAAAATTAAACAAAAGTGGGTTTTTTTTGTTAAGTTTTTGGATTTTTATTGATATTGTGCCTGATATTAATGGATTATGGTTAAATTTTGGGAGATATTGGGCATTTTTGGAGCCCAAATTTTGGGAGGAAGTTGGGGATGGATAACCAACTTCAGATTTATATAAACCAGGCCTGTTTGAGGCCATGGAGGACAGTCAGAGTAGAGTTATGCTGAAGGGAAGCCAAGCCAAAGCCATTTTTATGCAGGGAAGCTATTGAGGAGCAGACGCTTGTGGGCCATTTCTGGGAGCTCCGAACGCCTGTTTTGCGTGCTGTTTTCTTTGCAAGGTTCTAGAGATCTGGAAGAACATGACCAGATTAGTATTGTAGCCAATTAGCACTACTGCGATGTACTTTTGATCTTTTGAACAGAAATAAAGAAGCCTCCCCCACAGAGACAAAGGCCCGGAGACGTAGGCAACGTTGTGTCGAACTCCGTTATCAATTCTCGTGTTATGGTTTGTTGTTTATTACTTCATTTCAGATCTGCATATGTGTATATGGCTATCATAATTCCTCTCTTTTCCTCATTCTTTCATTAATCTTCTCAATCGGATAATTAACGCATGCAAAATTAAAACTCAACCATAGTCATTAAAAGATCCTACGGATCAAGTGGTATCAGAGCTAGTTGACATTTGGATTTGAGTTTTGCATGTTAACTAGGGAAAAGCTACAGCGTGGTGAAGGCGAGCTTGTTGCAAAGAATCCATTAATTGGATTAAGAAAGAGAGCTTCTCACAACGAGAAGATGGCATCGGAAGAAGGGATTTCTCAGGATGAGAAAGAGTTCCGGAAAACATTCCTTGTTATGTCGGAGATGGTGAAAGTTTTGTACAAAGATTACTTGGAACGAAAAAGACCAGTTTTAGGTGAATCTTCAAAGGGAAAAAGTG
>JASDQU010945448.1:44382-66366 GCA_032191745.1 Picea mariana
CATCGTCCTCTCCAACCACTATGTTTGTTTAAATGTAGAAATGGAGGAAAAATACAATGGACATGAAGGAAGTTAGTATGCAGGAAGACATGTAAAAAAAAATAAAAAGAGTTCAAGTTTTTTCAGTGTAGTAGCACACTAAATACAAAGGACATGAAGATAAGTTATTATCTAGTAAGGTACACAATATCTACATACAATAAACTAGGTGAACACATATACAGACAATAAATCAAATACAAAACAACGGAATATGAAATAACAGTACAAGCATGTACCTTTGTATCTCCTCATCCACCTCTGCAGTTAAGACTCCTTTGTTTTCTCCAACTATTATGTTTGTTTGAATATGAGAACGCACAAAATATTATGAAATTGCATGGCCATAGCTAAATGATTTTTGTTTTCTATGGCAAAGTATCCAGATATGCTTCCAGACATGGAAATATAATTTTGCAGTATCTTTGGTGTACATATCATATTTCAAGTACAAGACAAATTGTATCGTGGTCACACCAATGTGTAGAAGATATTTAGAGGTTGTATTGTGATATGGGCACATTTCACTGTATATGGTTAATAAGTGCGTTTTTCACATGTTTTATCTTAACAAAAAGACAGTGGATATTGTAATTTCACATGTAGTTGTCCGATCATTTCTTATGCTACTATTTTGTATCATGTCAAGATTGAAGTATCAACAAAATTTAACAGTAGGACAGGCGAGCACGAAACAGGCGTCAGATCTCGACTTCACCAGACATGGAAAACAATAGAACCGCAGGTCCACTCGCTGGTGCAGGACCTGAACACCACAAAGCGCCAAAAAAAAACAACTCCAACTGATGACGAAGACCCCAACCCTGCAAAGTCGAAGTAAAAAAAAGAAAACAACAAGAAACAAACCAACGAGGAAAAACGAACAGCCAACTACAGCCCCAGGGCACCAAACTTCTTAACTTGAGCCAAACAACAACAAGCATTAACCGACGAACCAACGAACCAACGAACAAGCAACAACCATTGATCTGGTAAACAACATATCTATCTCCAACGATTACCAAACTGCAACCGAAGCACATAAGAAATCATAAACATATGACGAGCATGCCAGTAGAAATAAACAAACATTCTTACTTGCAAACTGCAAACACTGAACAACAAAGAACGAATAGAAAATGAAATTATGGCATCGAAACTTACTCTGAAACGATGAAGGACAAAAGTGCAGGTCGGATTGTGGGTGCAAAACCTAGATCCCGCAAAGTAAAAAAAAAATAGATCCAACTGCGAATGCAGGAACCCAACCCTGCAAAGTTGAAGTAAACAAAAGAAAGAAACAAGCACCAACAGGTCCAACCGCAAGCATAGGTCCCCAACCTTGCAAAGTTGAACCAAACAACAATAATCAACAACCAACGAACCAATGAACAAGAAGCACCCATCGAACTAGTAAACAATGTATGTAGCTTCAATGATGACCAAATTGCATTCCAAGCATAGAAGAAGTATGAAACATACAATGCCTATTCAACTGGCGGTGGACAACAATATTGTCCAAATTCATTGCAAAATTGTATGGAAAATTTCGAGGAAAAATGTAGTCTGAGAAACCTATTTAGGTAAACATTTAAGGTTGTTAGACTCTCTAAGGGCCTCGCGGTATGCAAACATTTAAGCTGTGAGACCTGTTTCAGGACCTCGCACTATGTAAACATTTAAGCTGTCAGGCCTATTCAAGCACCTCAAAAAAAGTATCTATGATCTAAACCTTTGGTATATTAACATTTCAATAGAAATACAAAGGGCTAATAATAATAATAATAATAAAATGACATATTAATATGCGATCGCTATAGTCCCTCTACTCATTATGGAGGGACTAATAATTAAAAAAACATTAAAAAACAAATTCTCATTTCGATATGTAAACATTTTAGTAAAAATGTAATAAAAATTAAAAATGAGCATCTAAGCTCAAAACTTTGGATATCTACACATTTACAACATTGGAAACAACAAAGCTTGCAATAAGACCTCCAATATCTTCTCCAATAAGACAATGACATATAAGTTTTTTTTTTTTATATATAAAATAATGTTTTTTGATGCCAAAATCTATAGTCAAAAGACATATAATAATTAATTAATATATTAATGATCATCCCCAAAATATGTTGGGATCAATTAGTAACAATCACTTTATAAAAATGGTTGATATAGACTATCATTAATTTGAAAAATAACAAAAATAAAACAGATAAAATCACTTTTATAAAGTAATTGTTGCTAGTAATTAATCTATTCTGAAGTGTTTATTTTATTTTTATCACAATACATATTTAAAAAAAAAAAAAAACTTTCTACATAACGTCAAATTCCAAGCGACTCGCGACGTGAGCACCGGCATCAGAACATCCGTCAACTTTTCGTTAAATACCGATACGTTTTTTTGCGTGTTTTGTCATCGGCATTTTGTTTGTGCGCCGCGGAAGTTTTATTTAATTATGGTCTTTTTGTTTGCAGCCTGGACGGTTCAAATCTCAAGGGCTTGTCCATTTGGAGTATTCGATTTCGATACCGGCTTTAATAGCCGTTTGTATTATACATGATATTATTAGCGGTTTTTGTTTGACTGCCATACATTCTCCCACGATTTACCAGTTTCTTCCGGTCGACGGTATCAGCTGTCAGAGTGTCCATCACATGATATTATGACTGTGTGGCCCTTACATTGTCTGACCGTCTACGGACCGGTCGGCTTCTGCTCCGGCACGGAAGGCGGTGTCAGCTGATGATTCTTGGAGTTCGGGATGGACGGTATTGACGCGATGGCCAGTTACAATCTTGCTCATGACGCATGGCCCACGGAAAGAGGGTAGGTCCGATTACTGCCCAACTAATCCATATATTGAATATTGAATCGATATGTTGAGTGTGCTAACTCGGAGCAATCTTCATTTTCTATTTATTTTTTCGGCAACTTTTTTGATGATTTTTTTTTAATTTTTTATCAATCTAGAATTTTGATCTATTTTTTGAGCATTTGAGTTAGTTTAAAATGGGTTAAAACTTTTGAGATAAGAGTTTGAAATGCATGGAACATTGATCCATGCAAAACTCAAACTACTTTTGAAATTTTAGCTTGATTCAAACCCATTTTTTTGCTTGAAAAATAAAACTTGAGAGGGAAGATTACTGCTTCTGGCTTGAATTTGTGGCTCCCATACTCCAGTTTGTCGATCTAGTGTGGGTTAGAATTTTTTTTGCCAAAAAGATATTTTTCTCTTGATTTAAAAAGGATTGAGGTGTTATACATATATCCACAGACTTTGAACCAATCACCAGATGAATTTTAAAGAGAGTTGAAGTGTCATAAAGATGTTCATAGGATTTGAACAAATAATTAGATGGAGACTAAACTCCACACAAACTACTAAATATAAGATTTGAAAAAATAATTAAACCGAGACTCAACTCCACACAGACCAAATACCTTAATATCTGGGATTATTTTTTCACTTACAAACTATGTAAGTTGATTACAAATCTCTGTTTCTGTTAAACGAACCTTTGAATTTACAAGGCAGAGTGGGTTATAAAATTCAATTACGACCGGTAATGTTCTTCTCGCTCTTTATTTTCTATAGTTGTGAGTCGTGACGATGAATCGCGTAAATGTCAAAGATGGTAAGCTCTCCAACCTGTTTTGAAAAGACATGGCGGCTGAAATTTGCTCTCACCTGTTTTGAAATGACATGGCGGCTGAAATATTGTGAATTTCTTAAGTTACTTAATTACAATATTAGATATCCCCACCCACCATTAATTTTTAGCCACAAATGTCATAGTTGTTTCCAAAGTAGTTATCCAATTCAAAATTTAGATCGAACGCACTTTTACTACCCTCGAAACTAAAACGATGAAAGAGTTATGCTTATAATGTCACTTGTATGATCTTTCTTGATGTGGAAATAGTTTTGGATTATCACACTTTATTTTAATTATGAATTATCATAGACAAGGATGGAAAGATCAGTCAGTAAAGTAATTGTATTGTGTTTTGGAGATAGTAAAATTTATCATAGTTTAATTATTAATTTGCATAGTTATTATTTTGGTGTTATTTGTTAATGTTGGTTAATTGATCACTATTATTAAAGAAAACTATGTCATTTGAATCATTTTTTTATTAAAAAAAACTATATCATTTGAAATCATTTTTTTATAGACTTTTATTCTTACTAAATATTTAAAATTTGAGATAGTTAACTTATTTTTTTATACAATTTCATTTTTTTATACAATTTCACCATAGATAATACTAAAAAAACACAATTTTAGGTCATACTTGATAACTAAAAAGTAGTTTCGAAATAAATAATATGAAAGCCAATATCTTTTCTAGTTGTCTATAAAACTCCTCCTAACTTTTAGCTTTCTGATAACATTTAGCTTTCATGTTATAAACCACATATCACTATGATTACAATATAACTTCTTATCCAAAAATTAATCATATCACAAATTTAAAGAAATAAAAAAATAAATATATAAATTAAATTTTTGATTTTTTTTTTTAATAATATTTCACTTTTAATCAACATTTTTCCAAATTTTAGAATTAAATTAATCAAAATTTTATGACTTTGTACGATTATTAACGTCATGTAAGATCAATAATTTAAAGTGTATTAGGTTTCCATGTGCGTTTCTGACGGTTCATTTAAAGATAAGGTTCGCATCTGCGTTTCATTGAATCAGATTTACTTCAAAGTTGAGATAATGAGATTCGTTGAATGAGATTTACTTGAGACAAATGCAAACTCCACCTGAATGAGTATTTTCTGACTAAATCTCTTGGCACCATGATGACGTGGACGTTGTTGCTCAACAGACTTTCTCGAATGGATTGATGGAAAAATGGATACCTTTGCCGTTTCAGCAATATTTAAAGCGGGTAGAGATGGCAGACAGGAGCCATGCCTGCCTCGCGGAATCTTCCACACTATCATTCAACTCCCCTTTCCATGCCAGAGTATTCCATCTTCCGCCAAATTCTCCCATTCTCTTTATATATAAGACTTCCTTACCTTAGCTATATGTAGTCATTCCTGCTTCCCGCTGCTCTCGTAATCCCGTTGCTACCCATCTCGACAATAATAGCAGGAAGATCAGTTCTTCACTGCAGCTGAACTATCATCTTCTTCTCGTCTCTTCACCACCGTTGTGTTCCGTGTTCGAATTCCGTGGACTCCTTTCAGACATGTCTGAGACACTCAGAAAACGCGGTCGTGAGCCCGAGGCTCTGCTGGACTCCCTTGACGCCGGGGAGGCGAAACGATTCCACTGCGAAGAAACAGACCAGTTTCTTCATTTACTGCAATTAGATAAAACGTTATCAGACGATGAGGAAGAAGAATGCTCTCGCAGTGAGGAGCTAGTAAACGGAGTCATGCGAAACCTAGAGGAAGTGATTGCGGCGACATGTTCCACTTCTTATCACCCATCCAGCTCAGGTGATAATTCGGCAGCCGCCGATATTTCTGGCGGCCATGGTGGCCAAACCCGAGATTTGGACTTGGGGGATGATCTGTGTTATCTCCTGGAGGCTTCAGACGACGAGCTCGGAATTCCCCCGAGCCCCGTTCTGGACTTAAAACGCGAAGTCTGTCAATCTCCCAAGGAAACGTCGGACGGTTTGTCGGAGATCACGTATCTTAAATCCCTTGCTGAAAACTGGCACTTTGAGGACGACTTTGAGAACTATCAACAGTTTGCTGTGTATGAAGATGCCTGGGATGCCAGCCAGTTGGAAGATGATACGAATAGAGATTTTTTCAGCCCAGGCATGCTATTCGACGGTGATTTTTCTGCATAACTTCTGATTCTATGTCCTGCAGACAAGATATACTTGTTCATAGAGATTTTGTCAGCCAAGGCATGTTATTTGACTGTGATTTTTCTGCCGCGAGGAGACTGGAAACTGCCGGTGGCATATAATCACTGCAGGGGTTTCCTATTTCTGTATAACTTATGATTCTATATCCTGCAGACGAGATATACTAATATGCTGTCAACATTTTCAACCTACAATATTTTCGTCTTTGAAATGTCTGACGAAATGTTTACGCATGAAAAAATTAAATACCTTTCAGATTAAACTTTCGAAACCACATAAAACGACATCAATGGAATGCCATTAATTCATTTGATTCTTTTCGCTGGATGTCCTCACAACGGAAAATAATTTAAAGATTATATCTCAGGAGAAAACATTATTTTGTAAGGTTTGCAAAATTCTTAATTTATTTTGGGCAAAAGGTCTGCAGGTTTTGCAGGTTTTAGTATTCATAAGCGATGAGCTGATATCTTCTGCCTCGTTTCTTAATTTTCATAAATCAATAAGTTTAGGAGTGGGCTAACCAGAGAAACACAAAGTAGAAAGCAGCTTTCACTGCTTGATTAACTCAAATATCCAACACATTGGGTCGTGTAGATGCTAGGACAAATGAAAGAGAGGAGCCACTGTGAATTTTGTCTTCCAATGACTAAATAAAATGAGCAGTAAACATGTTTTGCTGGAAAAAGAGCATACTGACCTCACATTTAAGAAGGGAGTCTAAATCAACTAAGCACTAATCATTTATTGCTGGAATATCTAGAAACTTATGGAATATCATGATTGTTATTTAGTAGGGTTTTCCTATGATTGTTATTTCTTGGATGAGCCCATTGTGTTGCATATTTTAGTTAATCAAGCATTGAAAGCTTATATATTAAAGATTCATAGTATAAAAACTGTAATGATTTTAAAGACCTTAAATAATTCTTCATCCTGTAATATGCATGCAGCCTCCATTTTCTAGTAAATCTGTATGCAAAATATAACGTACCCTTTTTTTGGAAAATATATGCATGAGGAACCGTATGCAGAGTTGTGGGTAGAGGAAGATATATGCATGAGGATATGCAGAGTTGTGGGTAGAGGAAGATATATGCATGAGGAACCTCCATTTTCCAGTAAATCTGTATGCAAAATATAAGGTACCGTTTACTGGAAAATATATGCATGAGTAACCGTATGCAGAGTTGTTGGTAGAGGAAGATATATGCATGAGGAACGTATGGTAGAAGAAGCATGCAATGTGAAACAATGCAACCATACAAGTATTTTCAATAGGTGTACACTTTTTGGCTTAAATATAGATCCGCAGGATAATGGAGCATGGGATAAACAGTTTTGAAACCTCTTTGTTTTTCCTGATTTTTTTTTTCTAATGGAGTAGAAATTCGGTTAAATGAAAAAGTGTAATTTTTTCAACAAATTAATTAAAGTAGTCTACACGTTTTAGGATTTTTTTTATTTTTTTTTCTCTGCCATATTTTGTTACAAATTTATATCTCCTGCATTTCATAGAACAGGCTTTGTCTAACTATTCTATAAAATGATTTTTTTAGTTGGAATTCAGGGAAATCGCTATTTTTTGTTGTTTAAAATCCATTTTTAATACAGAAATGGATTTGCTGAAAAACTCCAGTGGCACTCATATTTTACAAAAATAATCACTCAGTGAAATGTCCCTGGGAAATATTGCCTAAAAAAAATCATTTCTTATAACGGAAATTGAGAATGACGTTGTCTAACTGTTCTATGAAATGACTTTTTTTCCCAGAAATGGTTTCAACATGCCGAGAAACCCCTACACTTAGATTATACAAAAATAATCACTCAAACCTCTAAATTTCTATTATAGATTAATTCAGATACTTAGAATTTACTTAGATACTCAAAATTACAATTTAACAACAGATAATATCATTTATACAATTCTTCATCGACCAAATTTTAAGAGATACTCAACCATGTAAGTACTACTCCACCATAAATTTATAAATTTATGGTATCCCCTAAAATATTAAACCCTAAAATGGTTTATTTTCAAAGGAATTACACTTCAATTTTTTATATGGTTAATAATGGGTTTCTAAGGATATGGATAAATAGAGTTTATTTTCAAAGGAATTACACTTCAATTTTTTATATGGTTAATAATGGGTTTCTAAGGATATGGATAAATAGAGTTTATATGCTTTTGGATAGGAGGTATGTAGTGGAGTATGGTAGTAGGTCATGCACTCATATGAGTATGTTATGCGGTATATTTTGATTAGAGTTATTTAATTTTGTAGCAATTTTTTTTGTAATTTTTGTAATTTGATCATATTAAAGGTATCAGTTTTTATAATTTTATTGATATGAAGAGTTATGTTAATTTAAAATTAAGAAAGAATTTTAAGGTATTATTTCCCTACATTCATTTTGGATCATGGTAAAAATTTTCTCATACTTAAAATGTCTATCAAATTTTTATTATTTGTGATTTAAAAAAAGTTATGGTTGTTACAAAATTAATGTAACTTCCCAATCCTCCAAGCTAATCCATACCACACATATTTTTCTCTCATACCACTTATTAATTATCATGCCTTGCACATGATCACAATTATGTAAGAGGATATATACATGCATAAATATATACAATATTCCACAACAGAATTAACCACACATAAATCATTATAAACACATAAAAACACTTATCTTTTAATTAAAACCACAAACTCGTTGTAGACCTCAGGCGTTCCTCTAAACAATAGGCTTTGTTGTTCATGCACTTTCAATAGGAGATCACCCCAAGCCGTGGTTATGACTCCACCAACCAAAATGATACTTAAGTCAAACTAAGGTCTGACAAACAATGCAATAAAGGACAGGCCCAGATGTCAAGTCCAACAACAGTTCCCAACTCACAGCCTCTCATTCCACATAGCCTATCCCACCCTAGGAAGTGTACATGTAAGACCTTGGGCACATAGCTTGGGTGTGAACCTTCACACTACAATTAGGTCATGTGGGAAGGACACTCGACACACTTCAAGACAAAACGTCTTCATATAGGGGATGAGGCGAGGTCACCCTCGTCGTGCAACACACCAATGGGTGACTCAACCCAAGGTTCCTTCCGACGGAAGTTAGACAAGGGGGTTTGAGGAAGGTTATGGGTGTAATACTCGGCACACCAATGAACGAAAATTAGATGAAGGCATGAGTGGGGCACACTTAGGTGAGTTGACCCAACTCACCTAAGGGATGTGCACACCCATGATGGGTCTTTTGGACGAATGGGGGAATCGATTGAAAATTCGGTGGGTTAACCAAACAAAGGCATGAGGTATTTAGTGGGTCGGCCAAGAAATTCACCCGAACTCCCCCACATGAAATTTCCCCAAACATTGTGAAGGTGCATGCCCATACTTGGGTCGACCCAACTGTTGGATGTATGGGATGACATGGGTTCTACCTTAGTTCTCCAACAAAACCCTTTTCACCATCGACCCTTCTGGTAAACCAGAAGGCTACACTGTGCACATAGTGCACATCGTAGTCTCACCCAAGATGGTTGATGGGTGATTGAAGGACGCAGGTATCTGCAGTTATGGAAGGGATTGGGGGATGTTCCTTTTTACTTATATTTCTACTTAACCATGCATTCTATCACATAATTCATCATATCTACTAATCCATTCATTTATAATATTCATTATGCATACATAGTTTTAGTGCGCGTTGTGATTTAAACCCCTCATGTTCATCTAACCATTTAACCATAATTGCAGAAATAGTAAAGATATTCAGACACATTTGCAACACGGGGTTTTTACCGTGGTTCACCCCCTTGGGGCTACGTCCAAAAAGATCTTCTTTTTATTTCTTCTTCTTCATCAAAATGGTGATGTGCGCATTACATCATAGAATATTAGTGTGTAGTGAGGCGTACCAACATCGCACCAAGCTCCACAACTTACGACCTAACCCTTAGTTACATCAAATCCATCTAAGCTCCACAACTCTCAATAATACAAAGACTTAAAACTCCAAAAAGACTCTCCAAAATAGACTTGTCGCACACAAACTCTAAGATATGTATGAATATGATCCTTCTATCTACCTCATACATCTTATTTATACTACCAAAATGGGTTAAAACCATTAAAATATGACACAAAAACCCTAACCCTAACATGGCTAGGTTTGTCCACATATGCGTCGGATTTTCACAAATCCTACTATGTGCTGCTTCATTTGCTATTTGTCGTGCTAATCTTCCTTATTTTCCAGCGTGCATTGTTATCTTTGTCCCACTCTGCCTTGCTTGTTGTGCTTACTCCAAAAAATGCCTACTCCAACATGCCCCCAACACTAACTTGTGGCTCGTCTTGAGCCACATAGACTTAGTTCCCTTGCTGCAATGCTACCTCTAGTGCATGAAACTTCTTTACCATCTTTTCTGTTGTTTCATTTGCCTGCGCATTCTTCTTTGCCAATGTCTCTACATCCTGTGATGTCATGTGCTCTTTAAACACTTCCCTTCTTCCTGCATGTACCTTTTCCATGCTGGATTTCTCTGTTTCCAGTGGTGTCATCTTTTGTACTGCTTGCTCTTGTAGGGGATCCAATTGAGCCTATCGTGCTTTTTTCTCTTCTTGTGTAGCCTTTACCTCTACCTGTAGGTTTTTCATCTCCTACGTGGACCTCAATCTGAAAGATATTTCCATTGTCTTCTTCCACTACTTCAAATCCTGAACTGCAAGCTTAATATTCTCTTCTCTTTGCTCGAGTTGTTGGATCTTGTTTTCTTCTTCCTAGCTAGTCCAAATTTTTGTAGTTCTGTCATATAATTCGACAACTTCTTTAATTTCTTGCGCTATGCTATCTGTGTGCGCAGTAGCCTTATGCTCTCTCTATTCTCTTACTTCTGGGAGTGTTCTTGGAGTTAGTTTTTCTACTAAATCTACTATCTCCTTATTGTATCTCTCCATGGTCTGTTGAATCTTTTTTTATCTTTTCTTCTACTGTGACCTCTCGTTTCTGTGCGCAGTCTGATATGCTACTGTATACTTCTGTGAGTCGCTTCTCTAGTTTATCTTCCCATTGTTTCTCCTCTTCCTTCTCCAACATGATTTTCTCACAAGTGACCTCTAATATCTCCTTCACCTCCGTGCCGATATCTAGGTTGGTGTCATCCACTCTAGCTCTAGACTGGACCTCCTGCATCACACTCGCCTGTAACCCATATAATAACTTTGTGGGTATATGTGCCATAACCAACTCGATATGTTCTATGTCCTCCATTTTTTGTTGTGCGGTGTTCTCTTTGACTTCCAACATGTCCTACATGACTTTGAACCTGTAACTTCTCTTTACTATTGTTTGCATTGCCTTTTCCTATTCTTTTTTTACTTGTGCTTGTTTTTTTCTCTCTTTCTATTGCGATATAGGATGTTCTACTATACTTTACTACAACCTCTCTAGAATATCATGCACTTCTACCAGTTTCTCCATAATTTCCTCCCTTTTGTTTCTTCTGCAATGAATGCATTTTCCCCTCTATCATGTACTTTATCGGCAACAAATTCTGCATCGTCTTTTGTAATAGTAAGTACTATAGGATTCTTGTGGTACTTCATTTTCTTTCTTATTTCCCCCTCTTGTGTTTTAGTCCTCTTCTTGGTTTGGGTTGAGGCCCCTGCCTCAGTTTTCTTTTTTTTTGTTTCTTTCTCCTGCAATTCCTTCTTCTGAGAGATATCTCCCTTTACATGTTCTCCTTTCACTTATTCCCTTCACACTATGTCTTTATTCCTTGGCTTCTTTAATTCTACGCTACTTCTTTAGGTTTGGTTGCACTCTGTAGCCTTCCTTGTATTTTCTACGAGAATGTATATCTTCTATGATGGGCATGATTATGGTTGTTCCTTAGGTTTTGTTCCTTTCTTTTATGTTGCTGGAAATTTACACTGCATAGGCCAGTCCTTTACTATCCATTCTACTTCCTCTCGCATTGTGTAGTACCTCATTTCTAGCCACTTCTTCTTTGGATCTCTTCTGGCTTGTATCCACATGTGGTGTCTTGAAGCCTTAAAGTTGGGAATGCCTTAATTTTCCTTGACTACTTCGATCAGGATTCCCCATACATTGGTTTTCGTCTAATGCATATCTTCTAGAAACATTACGAATACAACGTAGTTCTCCTGTTGGTTCTTAGTGTCTTTTTCATGTCATAAGGTTGGATACCGCACTATGCAGCATTTCCCTTTTCTGTCCAGAAATTTTGTGAATTTGGGTTCCTTCAATCCTACCAATTCTATCAATATCAGCAGCCAAGAATTATAGAATGTTGTCCCATTATCCTATGCGTCCCTGCAATCTATTAAAAATTGGTTCAGTAAATAGGTCACCTAGCTAAATACAATACACTTTGTGCATTATGCATCTACTGCTATGACTCCTTTCGAGGCCTCTCCCTTATAGACTTCCTCGAGAGTTTGTAGGCCATGAGCTTTGTAGCAAACCTTGTCGCAGGTTTTTTGATGTCCTTTATCACTATACCCCTCTTTCCCCTATTTTTCCCAAACTGTGCTTTAAATTCTTCTGCAATATCCTTATCTCTTTCCTTGTTCTCCAAGTATTCCTCTAGTTTTACTCCGCTGGTAGGAAACCCTTTGATCTTTGATATGAGATCTACATCTATATGGACCAGCATGTCCATCCATAGGATACCTCCATGTACTCCCACCGACAATTGTTTTACATAGTGTCCCACATTCTTACCACACCCGGAATGTGGTATCTCCAAAAAATTCATAATGCCCGAGTTATACAGTCCTATCATCCACTACACAGGATCCAAAATTGGTTTCTTGAGGGTCCTGCCTCCTTGTATTCTAAGTAAATTTCCTGAGCAAGGTTAGGAAACGTTGTCATGTCTTTTACTTCATGATCCGCATACTTCAATTTGTCCACTTTCCCTAGCATGTACTCAACTGCAACTACAACATCTGGGATATGAGGTAGCATGATCTCTAGTGAAGTTTGTCTGCTTGGGGCACTCGATGTTTTACTTTTACGACCCGCGACGTGGTTTTCATCTGCAATTTCTTCCTCAAAAACTTCTTCTTCTTCATCCTCTATTTCTTACTGGCCTGTAATATCTTCGACCAAGAATTCCTCTGTGTCGACTTCCTATTTCTTTTTTTCTATTTCCTCTGCTTCTGTAGGGTTTTCGGGTTTAGGGTTTTCTCCACTGTTAGGGTTTTCTGAGCTCTGATCCTCTTTTTACCTCTTCTACGAGTGATTTTTCTTATTCTACCCTTGTTGGACTGGTGGATTCGGTCTCTAATGTTGTAACATCCTCCAGCTCCACGAAATTTTATGGTTCAACCATTCTTTCCATCTTCCTCCCCGTTTGTCGGGTCACCCTTATAAATTGTCTCAGAGTGCCAAACTTAGAGGGTGCCATCTTTATTTCCTTGCGTGTGAATTAAAGTCTCTCTTTCTCAATCACTCTCTGTTTGCGCTCTTAAGTTCTCTGTTTCTCATAAATTGTTAAGTGTTGAAATCTGTCAAGATTTTCTGTTTTTATAGACTCTATCATTAATTCTTTGATGCGTTCATGCTTTTTCGTTTATTTGTTTTCCATTTTCCTAGTTATTCTTCGTCTTGTCACACAGTGTTTAACTTTCCTACACATAGTCTTATCAATTTTTTCGCACCAATTTTCTATTTGCTACGCACTGTCATTCCCAACTATCTATCTATCACTTATTCTTCTAACTACTTCTTTTTGTCTTTTTCTTCATTTTTCTAGTTTTTTCTTCTTTTAACTCCTACTATTTACAATATGTACAAGTTTATTTGTTGCGATGCAACTACTGAGGGTTAGTAGGTCGACTGTCCCTATATAGTTTCAATCGAGTAAAATTCACCAATCCTTAAACTCCCTTGCTTGCTAATTCTTGTAGTTGTACCGCACCTCCATCTATGAAAAAATTTATTTGATATGGCCCTAGCCAATGCATTCTAAGCTTCCCTAGGTGTTGCAAATACTTAGTATCATAGAGGAGAATCACATATCCTTCCTTAAAATTCTTCTTCTTGATATTCATGTCATGCCATGCTTTGTCCTTTGCTTTTTGTACCTCTTCATGGAAACCTACTATGATTATGTCCTGTTCTAATTCCATTAGTTGAATCAATCTTTCCTGCGTTGCGCCCCTTTCTATCATATATGGAATTGTTGCAATGCGCAGAATTGGTATCAAATAGTATAAGGGAACCACTGCTTCCTATCCATACACCAATCTAAAGGGTGTCTTCCCTGTTAGATTCTTCCAGGTAGTTCTATAATCCCACAATACTATTGGTACCTTAAAATCCCAATCATCTGTGTTCACATTACAAATCTTTGTCAAGGCATTCTTCAAAATTTTATTGAAAGATTCCACTGTTTCATTTTCTTGAGGGTGATAAGGAGTAATCTTATGGTGGTGTATCTTAAATTCTTCAAGAATTGCCTCAATTGTATTGTTAATAAAGTGAGTCCCTTGTGCATTCTTCAAAAATTTATTGAAGGCTTCCACTGGTCCATTTTCTTGAGGGCGATAAGGAGTACTCTTCTGGTGGTGTATCTTAAATTCTTCAAGCATTGCCTCAATTGTATTTTTAATAAAGTGAGTCCCCTGATCACTCATCAATATTCTTGGACATCCAAACCTTGTCACTACATGTTCAAATAAAAAGTGTGTTGCAATCCTTTATTGGTGATGCCTCTGCCCATTTGGTCAAGTATTTCATTGTTATAATAATATATCTAGATCCTGATATTTTAGCTAGTGGATTAATTGGACCTACAAAGTCTATTTCCCACTTTTCAAACAATTGTAAGGTAACTTGAGGTCTCAATGGTATCTCATCCCTTTTGGATGGCTTCCCAACTCTTTAAAAAACATTACACTTATGACAGTATTCATTTGCATCCTTGTGAACTATTGGCCACCATAATCTTGTGCGCAATACCTTCTACGCGGTATATTTTCCTTCATAGTGTCCTCCCACAATCCCTTCATACGAATCTACTAAAATGATAGGCCTTTCATGCTCCATTACACATCTCCTTAAGATGTTATCTTTTCCTAGTTTGTATAAATTACTTGCAATCAACTGATAGTCTGCAGCTATGACCAACATTTTTTTCTTTTGCAATGTAGTAAATTCTCTTGGTGCAAAGACTGTACTCAAAAACTCAATAATGTCAGTGAAATAATCATCAACTATCTATACTGATAACAATTGTGCATATGGAAAGTTATCTTCCAAGTTACTAGGTTCTTCTTTATTAGTTATCCTGGATAAGTGATCTGGTTCTGCATTCAATTTTCCAAGCTTCACCACAACTTCAAAATCAAAATCTTGGAATAAAAGTAGCCATCTTCATATCTTCCCCCCCAACACTAGATTATTGACTAAATATATCATAGCTAAATGATCTGTAAACATCTTGAAATGTTTCCCAAATAAGTAATGTTTGTATTTCTGCAAAGCATACACCATGGCTAATCCTTCCCTTTCTGTAGTGTTATAGTTTTGTTCTGAATCTGATCATTTTCTTCTTGCAAATGAAATAGGATGATCTATCTCACCTTCTCCTGGTTGCGTCAATACTTCTCCTAATGCTATTGTAGATTCATCTACATGCACATGAAATTATTTATCCCAATATGGAAATATTAAAATTGGAGYAGTAACCATCTTCTCCTTCAAAATATCCAAACWTTGTTGGCATTCCTTGTTCCAYTGATACTYAGTGTCCTTCTTCAACAACTTCTCCATTGGCATAGTAATATGTGCATATCCTTTGATGAACTTCCTGTAATTCCTTGTATGGCCCAATGTACTCTTCAACTATTGTGTTGACTTTGGTTGTGGTAAGTTAATTATGACAACAATTTTAGCAAGATCRACCAACAGACCMTGTTTACACACCACATGTCCTAAAAAAATGCCAAAAGGTGMGTTGGAAATACACTTCTTAATATTTAATGAGATTTGACACTGTCWGCATCTCTCTAACATTAGCCTTAATACTTCAATATGATMCTTCAACRAAATGAACAWTGTCTAGTCATCCAATTAAACCTCTTAAAACTTATGAATAAAGTATTTAAAAGCTGCTACTACTACCCTTGAAAAAAATGTTGGTGCATTTCTCAATCCAAATGGAATTACTGTATACTGAAATGATCCCCACTCTATATAAAATGTTGTCTTATGCCTATCTTTTGGTGCTATCCTAATCTGGTGATAACCTGGAAATCCATTTGTAAAAGAATAAGCTTCTTTCCCCCCTACATTCTCCAAAACTTTGTCTGTAAATGGGGTAGGAAAATGATCATGTAGTCAAGCATCATTCAATTTTCTCAAATCTACACAAATCATGATCCCTCCTTGCTTCTTATCCTGCACCACCATAGGACTGATCCATTATGATAATTCTATAGGTTATATAACACCAACTTCTAACATCTTGTCAAATTTTGTCTTCACCTTCTCTTTGTATATTGTATTCAATCTATAGGCCTATGTTTGACATGCCCTGCTTCCATATTCAATGTAATGTTCATCTCTCCTAGCTCTCCTGCTAACCCATCCATCTCCGATTATCCCAATAATCTCCAATGCTTGCCATCTTTGTGTTTTCTGCAGTTCCAATGCTGACCTTCTTTATCTTTAATGGTGCATCTTAATCTTATGAATCTAGCTTGGTACCTTCTAATTCCCTTTCACCTTCTACTTCTAGGATATGTATATTGCGCAGGTTATCTTTTACTAGATCTTCTTATTCTACGACATCTTAACATGGTAATAATTGTTTGACAGTCTGTCTATGGTGGTTCTGATATGCTAGGATTATCTCAAATTCTGGTTCTTCAAATATTTTGTCTCTCACCACTTTCAACATTGTAATTATCTCTTGACTATCATTCAAAGGAAAATGTGACTATAAAATTCTGATGTATTTCTTCCCAATTCACAGTTTCTTTGCGTTGTTCTTGTTCTGTGTACCAATTCTTTGGAATTCCTTCTAATGTGTGAATAAAATGGTGTGGAAATTCTTCTGGTGGTGCTAATATCCATTGAACCATGCACATATCTACATGTTATTGAGTTTTTCCAAATCCCTAATATTTATCCTCATATCTATGCTCTTGCTCTGCGCCAAATCTGATGTGCTATAACTTTTTGCAGTTAAACCAATTGTTGATTTTTTCCTTGTGTGTACCCCACCATCTTGTAGGTGTAGATTTTAAAGAAATATCTAATGATGGTAATATTTGATTTTCCATAACCTCTACCACATAATTCTTTGAAAATCCTTCTAAATCATTCAATCCATAAAAAGTTGGAGGTTCTCTTACCTCTGTACCAACCCATCTCAGTGCACACGTAGTTCTGGCGCATATTCTAGTAGATCACTCATGTAGTCGTTGTTGCCATTTTTGCAGTCCTATGTTAGAGTCTAAAGCACAAGAACTAATACTCCTCCAACTGAGTATGCCATATCCAATTGGATTGATATAATCTTCTTCACACGCGATAGTTTTGTATAATTGATTAACATCTTCTCTAAGAATATTGTCTATCGCAGGTTCCACATACCTTCCTCCTTTTAAGGGATCCAATGACGCAATATCCAATGGCACAATAACTATGTACTCGCCTGATTCAAATATCATCTTTATTTTCTTCAAGTTGATAATAGTATGGTTATCAAAATCCCAATCCAACCCCAACAAAGTTGGATATGGAAAAGTATTGTCCACTATGTCTATGACTTCAAATTGTACCATGGTGCGCACACCATATAAATCTAATATAATCCCCTTCAACCTACCAATTGGCACCACTTTGTGTTGATTTTCCAACTTCAATTGAATAGGTGAATACCCAAATTGTGGTTCTCCCATAGCTTCCCAATTCTTCTTTGGCATAACATTGACTTCAAACCCTAAGTCTAGTATGATATCCCCAATATTGAAATATTCTATGTTGCCATTCAATATGAATTCCCCATTGGTTCTTCTCTTCTTATGGACCTGATTTACTCCTTTTACCCCTTATTCCCCAGGATTACACTTTTCTAACAATTATGAAGTACTTGTAAGTATTTTTTATCATTTAGCAATTTAACACATGACCCCAAGAACTTTATTAAGTTACTTGGTCTAAAGACTTCTCTTGATTGGTATGATCAAATAATGAAGGCACTTCATACACTAATATATCATCTATTGACTTTGTTCCTGATGTAGATGCAATATTTTCTTTCAGAATCCCCTACCTAGCCTCTTGGAATATTTCTTTTTATTTGTGAGCATCAAACTTTTGTTCAGGAGCGATATTCATCCTTACCCACTAGTACTGGTCCTGATCCGTCTTAGATGCATATTCTCGTGTCTTAGCTCTAGATCTAGTAACTATGTTAATATTATTCCCATCCTCTTCTTTGTTTTCTACCCCTATCCATTGCACATTCTGATTAGTTTGGTTCCTCTTGTCCTGTATTTTAATCTAAAGTGTTGGACAATATTATGTTTCACGGTCTATTGCGCGACAATACATACATGTCACACATGGTTGTTGGCAGTCTCTTCATAGTACCCCGGTTTCTTATAGTTATGACAGACTACTGGTCCACAACCTCCTCCAAAGCCTCTTCCTCCACGACCTCCTCCTCTAAAGCCTCATTTTTTTCCTTGATTATATTTGCGCAATGAATTATACTTAGTGCTTGGTTATACTGTGATTGTGCATTATTGTACTATGGTGGTGTTGCACATTGTTGTGCAGTATTATACTATTGTTTTCCTTGAAACTGCTACATATTATATTGTGGTTGTGTTGCAAACTGTTGCACGGGATTATATTATGGTTGTTTCGCATTGTTATATTGTGCCTTCTACACAAATTGTCCTATTACATACTCATCATGCACCCTGTATGTATATGCAATCCTTTCTTTCTTCATATCCAAGGTTCTACAACCCTTGTCTTTGTGTCCAACAGACTTACAAAAGTTACAAAATGTACTCTTTGGTATTGTTTGATACTTCTGCATTAGGGGGAAATGATAGGGATCATTCCCATGTGTTTTTCAAATATCACACCATGGTCCTCCTAAAGCTAAAGGGTTTGGCATACCCACTCGAATATACTGCACAAATAATGGACATTCATTCTTGTGATGTCCTTTTTTCCTGCACATTGTACATTGGTCATCTTCTCTTTTCTCCTTTTCTTTATTTTGATTCAACTAGAATGTTAAGTTCTTCAGATATTTCTTAAGCTCTTCCACAGTTGGATCTGTATGCTTGTACTGGTTTTCCTCTAGTTGTAAGGCTTCCTGCAGAGCCTCCCCCTGATTTCAGAATTTTTACTGCCTCAAAGGATACTTCAAGTGTGGAAACAAAGAATTAACAAACAAATGTCTATGTTGTGTATCAATAATAATATACTTTAACTTACCTTTTATCCTATTGAACTTCTAGTCTACTTCCCAAACTGATTCTCCTAGTTTTTGCTTGACCTCTATCATTTCAATGATAAACTAGTTTGCTAAGATTAGATTTTGAAATTCATTTATTAATTGCCTCTTCACATTTGCTACAATTGTAGGTGTTCCCATTGGATTATTTGTTGAGAGACCCATGTTGTCATGTTTACAGGAAGAGTGTTCTTTTTATCGATGGTAAGAACAAAAGGTGGAGCAGAAGGCATGAAATCTCAGGAGGAAGAGCTACAGTGGTTGTTGGATCACCGATCCAAAGGACCTTCAATCGAATACCCGAAAATTGTTGGATCTTTCTAAGTGGAAGGAAAGGATAAGCTATAAGAAAAGCACTGAAGATATATTGAGCCATCGATCTAAGAACATGATTGATGAACAACATTTGGTTCACGTCAAAAGTTGCGAGGAGGTTATTGTTCGGGGAATGTCACCTCGGGAGAATTGCCAACTTGAAAGTCGTATTACCCAAATATCGAAATCCAAAATGAATAAGGACCATCAGATATGGATAAAATGCGATGAGCGTTAGATCATGGAGAACCACATCAGTAGACCACATCTACAAGTACATGTGGCAGACCAAGTTGGTAGACCACGTCAGCAAGGACACATGACGCAATCTGACAATGACAAGTGTCAAGTTCAATCGACATTTCAGGTATGTGCAAATCACGAATTTGAGTAACACATGGCATCTACTCGGCTCGTGACATGTCATCAAGTGACATGAGTAAGTTACGTCACTCCGAGAGTTTTACTTCGAGAGTTTTACCACCAGCACTTGCCCAAAGTCCTGAAGTGGATAGGAAACATCCGATCTAAAGATCACTTCGGGAGCATTCTCGACCATCGATCTACTACAATGGAAGGATATTGTAAGTGAAATTATTAATCGACAACAAGCGGTCTCCACCACTTATGACTTACTCAACAGATGATCACTCCGGAGGAAAATGGAGCAGTGATTAGCCTAAAGTCCCAAAGTTCCATGCACCGAAGACCTAAAGAGACAAAGGAGTTGAGGATCGTCGATCTGTAGGATGACACATGTCAACAGATCATGAACTCCAGGTATGAAATACTCTAGAGGAAAGCAAAAAGTGAAAGCGTTGAAGCCCCGAAGTGAATCTCGACCATTGATCGAGAGGGGTGCCAAGGGTCATCAATCTGGTCTTGGTAGAAATCGACGAAGTCCTGAAGAAGACTAGAACCATTGATTTGAGGAAGACAAGTGGAAGAAATATGTGGAATCCGACCAAAATAGTTCTAGGAGAGTGTCAAGATTGAGAATTGAAATCCCTGAAGCCTAGAGTAGCAAAGGAGATCTCGACCATTGAATTGAGTAAGGGGATGCAGGACTGTTGATCTAGTTGAGAGGTAAAATCCTGGAAGTAGAGGCAGATCCATCGATTAAGGAGGACATGTGTCTGTAGAATCAAATCTATAATATTCTAATACGGAGAAAAGAAGGGTTTGAGATTTGAAACTCACAAAGCCCGGATCATGAAGTAAATCACAACCGTTGAATTAAGAAGGTTAGATTTGATCCGTAGAACTTGAAAGGACAGATCTTAATTATCAGTTCAGGAGCACTGTCAATATTGTGAGATCGACGGTCTCATCTCATTGCGGGGATTGAAGGTGTGCAAACTTTAAAATCTTGAAGGCGGGCCACAATCAAAATCACGGTTTTGGAGAAATCATACATGGAGCTCTGTATTGAATTGCGGCATGAAAAGTAGATTGATCTCAAACCACCTTTGGCCGTGCCTACAATCGCATGGTCACATGATATAATCACCCAAGGTCACATCAGTAGAAGATAGGGGAAGGAGATAGCGTTGATAGGCTCCACATTGGAGGTTACGCATTGAAAAATAAAATATCATCTGCATGTATAATCTTTTGACGCTGATCAAACATAATCTGATCAGAGGGTTGTTGTTTCATCTCATGATTTCTTGATCAGTTACGATTCAGTCACCCTAACTAAATATTTGTTCCTAAGTGGTTGAATCATTATTCCTAAGTGTTGGAATCACGATTCCTGAGCGTTTTTTGAGATTCCCGACTTGAGCGTTGGAGATGCGGAATGTAACAGATGATGAGAACATGAATACAAGAAAAATGATGTGACAGAGAGAGGTTGTTGTTTCTCTTTAAAAAGTAGTCAAACTATAAGCAATGAATATCACATCATGAACCGAGGGATAAAATGAAGAGATGAAGAACATAAGCTGGACAGAGAAGAAATGGTGAAAATAACAGATTGCAGGAGAACTTAAGTGCAAGAAGGTGGAAGCAGGAAGACACTGATGTAGGTAGAGCAGAGCAATGTAGTATAACAATGATGAGACTAGTAAGCCATTGATAAATACTATATCACTGTAATAAATTTCAGCAAGCAAAGATTTATATTTTAGGGTGGTAGGTTGGTGCTAGGGAGGACAATTGTCCTCAGAGTTTCAAGTGGGTTCTTGAACATAGGGATTTGTAGCTTCCATCTGGTTGCAGCCAAAAA
>JASDQU010945449.1:0-25702 GCA_032191745.1 Picea mariana
CAGATCCGGGTGGATCTGTGGAGATTGGTCTATGTCCGCACTCACGAATTTATCCTTGAACAATTTTTGAACACATTTTTATTTTTGATAAGTTACTTTTTACATTTCAAGTTTTAATCATCCAAGCAATCAAGGGATGATGTAGCTCCCTAACCAATTGAAATGATTGTTCTAAGAAACAATAGATTTCCAAGCATCTCTTAATCCTCTTATTGATTTTTAGAAACAATCCATGTAGTTATGAATAAGTATCCAACTTTAATAAAGCACCTTCATGATCAAAGTTTCTAACTTGGCTTGAATGCACCTGCATTCTTAGCCTTGCACTACACTCTCCCCCTTGCTCCTTGAGTTGTTGTTAGTTGCAAACCTTATGCTATCCCACAATATCTTGTATGTTACCAATTTGGGATGAATAAAACTTGATAGCCAAGGTGGGTGAAATCATGCATAGTCTATAATTTGCAGGGAAAGAGTAGTGAAATTATGTGTAGCTTGCAAAGGGGTAAATACCTTTCTTTAAGATTGATATAAGACCCATACATGAGAAACAATGCATTTGTCCACATTAAAGGAACCACAACACTTGTTTTTATTAGAGCCTCCACTAACATCAAATCTATCCATTGAGTGGAAATTAATTAGAAAGAAAAGGGGGGAAACTAGGGAAACATGTTGACGTTCAAGATCCTCCACCAAAAGAAGTGGAAGTAGAAAGCATATCTTTAGAAATGTAAAACAATTAAGTCAAGTTCATGGAATTCATTGATCCTAGATTGTAAGTAGTTGTTCCAAGTTAAAGAAGAGTATACAAATGCATATCAAACCCTACCTTTGAGTTTGCAGGACTCATACTCAATAAAAGGCAAATGCTCGTGTAAATGTTTATATGTACAATTCACTTTCTAGAAAAATGATTCATTATGTTTTTAATTACCAAATAAAAAATATATAAGACTCAAGTGCTTGAAAGAGGTTATGCAAATGAATTTATATTTCTTTCAATAATCAATATTTCACAAGACTTAACTTCATGGTGTGGTTTATTTCCACTTTTACAAAAATGACCCAAATCCTAGTTAGAATGGTCAAATGGTGCCTTCGTTCGATGGTAACTTAGTGGGAGTGTTTCAAATACTTTGCCAAGGTTCAAATCCTCAAAGACGTGTTTCATCTTATGTGGGTTTCCTTATGTGTGCAAGTATGCTTCCATGTAAATGGGACTAGGTGCAATTCCTAGAAAAATTTGGCAGAGTAATTCCCAATCGTAGCACTTTAACCAAGGGGTGACTTTGAGGGTTATAAAATCAATGACATTTCATTGCAATATCCTCATATAAGGAAAATGTGTGCTTAGCAAATAAAAAATATACAAGAGTGAAGTGTGTCTAAGAAGTAGGTTATGCAGAGTAAGCTATATTTCTCTCAATAATCAATATTCATGAGACTTAACTTTATGGTGTGGTTTATTTTCAATAAATTACCCAAATCCTAGTTAGAGTGGTCAATGGTGTCTTCATTCGATGGTAATTTATTGAGAGTGTTTCAAATCCTTCACCAAGATTCAAATCCTCAAAGACATGTTTCATCTTATGTGAGTTGCCCCACGTATGCAAGTAGGCTTCCATGTAAATGAGACTAGTTGCAATTCCTAGAAAAGATTGGGAGAGTAGGTTCCCAATTGTAACACTTTAACCAAGTGGTGACTTTGAAGGTTATAAAATTAATGATATTTCATTGCAATATCTTCATATAAAGAAAAATACATCTTACCTCTAAATTAATTAGAAGTATTACCAAAAAGAAAAAGAAATAGTCAAAGTGAGATATTGTGAAAAAAGAAAAAAAATCAATGAAAGTAACATTGAAACTTTTAGGATATGTCTTTTCAAAAACTATATTTTCTATCCCATTCTTATTCCACTATGTTTAGGAAAAAAACATTTTTCTATCCCATTCTTATTCTACTTTGTTTAGCTAAAAAACAAATATTACAATGCGAAAAACGTTATATAAAAACTTACAATTGTAAATATTGATTAATGAAAATAAAATCTATATAAGAAAACAAAATTTTGACCACATTTACTCACGGTAAAAATTGCCAAATGACCATACAACCATATAAAGATCTAATAACAAACATAATATCATCAAAACTATAATTACATATTAGAAAATAACTATCTTGACCTATTAATAAAACATCATCATATCCCAAAGATAATGAAATTATCAAAACACTTTTCATGTCCCACCCCTTAGGGGAATTGGTCAAACTATCCATATCTGAATCATGACAATGTGCACGAATATAAGGGAATCATGACAATGCCCACCGACCCCAAAGACACTTTTGCCTTCTTCTTCTGGATGTTTCCTAAAGGAAGGACCACATGCTTTCATAGAAGGAATTGAAGGTACAAATCAAGTGGAGGGAAACACTCCCAGAAAACTACCTTTATTGGAGGGAAACACAATTAGAAAACCCAATTTTATTAAATCACTGAGGGAACCACAAATAGAAAACTCAATTTTTAGTTTTTTAATGTAATCATAATGTTTGCCTCATGCCTTTCATCATTTCTTTGATGTGATAATGCACCAATAACGTGTAGCAGATAGGAGATTCTCCGCGGAAGAGAAGCGAATAAAATCCTCCAAAAATTAAACTTGAATTAGTTGCCATAAAATCCTACCCGTCAACACAACCAATCATAAAGAAATATTGAAATGGTTAAGAAGTCTAACTTATTCTAACGGGAAAGGTATTTTTTTCCCATGATATTATTCAAACAGATATTATTCCACTAAAAGAATTTAAAAAAATATTAATCTAGGCGATCCTTTACATTTAGTACAAGGATCTTCGTAGTAATTTTTATCTATGATTTAAAATTTGTATTAAAACCTATTTAATATTTAAATGGGTAGAAAAGTTTATATGATATTTAAAGTTACATTTCGAAGATTGCATTTTCTCTTTTTCTTTTTAAATTTATTTTGATTTAATCATTGTTAGAATTTTTTTAATGAAACAAATTCATATGTCATTAATAAAAACAAAATTACATTTATCATATAGTATGTTTTGATTTCATTAAGAGAATTTTATTATTATTATGTTAGGGAATTTTCTAGGAATTACCTTGTGAATCAAAATCAAATCCTTAAACATAAATATCTTGTACAAGCCAACTCAAAAATAGTAATCTCACAATACAATTCCAAAAAATCCACGTAACAAACTTATTAAGTTTATATTATAGACTCATAATTAAACCTAACTATTCAACCAAAATTCAAGGCTCACAAGTGAGCTTCAACATCACATTATATATCAACCCCCGGGTGTAGAACAATCGGTGATGGAATGTATGGTTAAGTCACTTCGTTATGTGAAGTCACTAGTTTGAAACCCTTGAATTACCTTGTATGCCATGTGAGGAGTCGCGTTGGCATGCCTGGAGGTTATAGTGGTAGCAGTAAAAAAACTCAACCCTATGTCACACGAGTACGAGCCCTGCTAGTTGCCGATTCTGCCACCAAAAAAAATCACATTATACATTAACATATATCCACAAATAAGGACATCTTTTTATTAAAAAGTTCCCATCAATGTACATAGAAAAGGATCACCATAAAGAAATAAAAAAAGGGGTATGATCATATTCAGAGGACAAGCCCTCTATAGATTCCTAGATGTGCCATTGACCTATATCCAACAGAAGACTAGCCTTGGACAACGCATCCACCAAAGAATTCCTTTCCTTGTAAACATGGTGAAAATAAATTGGATTAAAACAAGTGATGATGTTTATGTCCTCATAAATGGGCATGAACGTGAAATTTTCAAGAGGATATAATTGCCTCATCCAATTTATCACCAAAAGAGAGTCACCAAATATTTGAATTTTGGTGACACCTTTTTATGCTACAAGCTTGAAAATCAATTCCAAAACCATACATTTTTCAAACTTATTGGATCCTCTACTAAATCCAGTGTTGACCTTTAAAACAAGTGAATCCCTCAAGTACATAACACCACCAGCCTCACTAACTTGTTGATCAAATTGAGAAGCTCCATCAAAATACGCCCAAGCACCTAATGTATCCACTTCTTCCACATCAATTTGTCTTGGGGGATTCTTCTTTTTTGTTTATTTAAAGCTATTGAGAATATTCAGAGATTGAGAAGCACATTGTATAGCTGGAATATACTTGACTTCAAATAAATTGGCATTTCTAATGATCCAGGTGGATATTGGTGGCCACCCACTGATTCCAACTAGCCCACATACAATTTTCATCTTGGCAGTTTATTTTCTACCTTTTTGGGTCCTAAACTTCCTGGGCCCTTTTGAGGCCCTAAACAACATTTTTTGGGCCCGCCACAGTCACTCTATAAATAAAGTCAAAGTGTGATGGAAAAATGTGTAGTCCTTGGATAGAACTTTCCAACGGGCTATTGTGCGCCTAAAACGAAGATCGTATGCAAAAGTTACGACCCTGGGAAGTTTATGTACCAACCTACCCAATCAGGGCCCACATGACTTTTGGCGCTTCATCTCCTAGGGTTAGGTTTTTGGATGTCTAGGGTTTTTCGATTACTTCTTGATGCTAAAAGGGCTTGGAGGCCTCATTGTAATGTGCTCAGGAGAATGCACATCGTCACCACATCTCTTCTCAGAGATTAGCTACCACCATTCGAGCAAGATTGTTTCATTCTGCATTTTATAGTTTCAACATATTTCTTTGTTGAATAGAAGTTAAGTTTCACTGTATCTATGTTATTATTCTATGTATATCTCTGTTAATGGTATAGATCTGTGTTTCATTTTGTTCCTCTCATAAATCTAGATCAGTGGTATCAGAGTGGTCTGCTCTTCATTTGTTTCTCTGTGCATGTCCCCAACGAGGTCAAGGTAAAAGCAGCTGGGACTCGAACTAGTTGAGCCTTTGCAAGATAGGCCTCGCCAAACCCGATGACCACCCATGGGGGAAGAAAATAAAGGTGATGGGGTAATAGATCCCTTTAAATTGTTGCTAGAGGAAGCCCTTGCACGATAGAGGAACGGGATGATGGATAATTTTGCGCAAATCCTTTGACGACTGCCAACAGGTGGCGCATCTTCCTCGGGCGGAGGCGTCGCCCCCTTCAAGGTACATATCAATTTTGATATTCCTATATTTGAAGGTCAAATATATGCAGATGTTGTAGACAAATGGTTAAACCTTCTAGAAGGGTATATTTATGTCCATAACTTTTCCAATAGAGAAAAGATTACATTTGCGCTCCTTAAGGTCGTCCCCCATGTCAAATATTGGTGGGAGAATTTCTGTGAGCAAAAGGAAACAAAGGTATCTACATTTTTTGTAGTCATACCCACTTGGGGCTCTTTCAGGGATGCTATTAAGGAAAAATACTACCCTGTTGGAAGTTATGATGACTTATATACAAGATGGACCACACTACGACAAGAAAGGGACCAAACAGTGCTAGATTCTACCAATGTCTTCCATATCTTGCACACCAAGTTGGGTATCAAATACTCTGAGCAACATCTGGTGCTCAAGCACCACGACGGTATGGCACATATACATCCAGAAAGAAATGGAGCTTTCAAACATCTTGTCCTTGCGCATGGACTATCAATATGATGTCAAAATCGAGCAGAATCGTAAACAAAAGACACAAAAGTTTGGGTCTGCGAAGCCCTCACAACAGAAGTAGGGAAAATGCGGCCCCAACCTGTAAAACAAAGGGCAGATAAAGGATGGACAACCTTAGGGAAACCAGTCTAAAATGTAAACAAAGAAGGACAATGGGAAGACAAATAAAGACACTGGGAAGTGGTGCGAGTTCCATAAGAGCCCCTGACATAACACTGTTGAATGCCACTCAAAGCAGTCATTGATGGTCGAGGTGAAATCCTCTGAATTAGATGTGGGATTCGACTCTGAGTCAGAACTAGAAAAAGGGAGATGGATCATTGACGTAGAACCCAATGTCACCGTTGCTACCCCCAAGGTCCATCTCGGTGAACCTGATGAACCAGAGGAATGTGAGCACCTCTTTCATTCACAAATGTGGGTGAACGATACTACATTGCACTTCATCGTTGATAGTGGTAGCTAGAAGAACCTCATCTCAGCAGAGGTCATCAAGCGGTTGGCTCTGCCGACAACACCACACCCACATCCATACACCATCGGATGGCTCTGCCAAGGGAGCGATCTCCACGTCAACCAACATTTTCGCCTTCCCTACAACATGAAGCCCTTTGAAGATGAGGTGTTGCGTGATGTAACCCCCCTTGAAGTTTGTGATGTTCTTTTGGTCCAACCTTATTTATAGAAATGTCATGCTGTATATGAGTCTAGGCCTCATAGTGTTATTATTACTTTGGACATGAAATTGTACAGGATACCCGATGTAGTCCCACCTACTGTCGTTTCCTTGATCCCTTCTAAGAAATGCAGGAAGGTCATTTCTCAGATTGAAAAGTTTGTCTTCTTCATGATTCACGCTCAAAGTGAGCGGAAGGTTGCAACCACATCCATGGCCTCCGTGACAGGTCTCTCCATGCAAGAAAATAAAGTGGATAAGGTCGTGGAAGAATACAAAGACATCTTGTCCTCACCCATTTGGGTACCTCTACACTATCAGGTTAAGCACTCAATTGATATGACCCCCGATGCACCACTACCCAATGGGCTAGTCGATCACCACTCTCTGTCAGAAAACGAGGAAATCAAGCACCAGATCCAGAAGTTACTTGAAAAGAGGCACATCCAACCAAGCTCATCACCTTGTGGAATCCCAATCATACTTGTGTAGAAGAAAGACGGGACCTGGAAACTCTGCATTAATTATCATGCCCTAAATAAAATCACAGTCAGGAATTGGTACCCAATTCCTCGAATCGACGATCTCCTTGACTAGCTCAAGGGGGCCAAATACTTTAGTAAGATCGATCTGAAGTCCGACTACCACCAGGTTCCAATAGAGAAGAATGATGTATGGAAGACTACCTTCAAGTCCAAACAAGGTCTTTTTCGAATGGATGGTCATGTTGTTTGGCTTGACAAGTGCCCCAACAAGTTTCATGAGAATGATGGACGATATCTTGCGGCCTTTTAACAATTATTTTGTGGTGTTGTATTTGGATGACATCCTCATCTTCAAGAAGAGTTGGGAGAAACACTTGCATCAAATTCAATAGGTTCTACACACTCTGCGACAACACAAGCTATATGAAAATTTGGAAAAATACTCCTTCGACATGAACAAGGTCCAATACGTAGTCTACATTGTTGATGATCATGGGGTGCATGTCGATCCAACCAAGATCTAGGTCATCCATGACTGGCCAGCACCGACCACACTTCCTGAGCTTTAGAGCTTCTTAGGCCTTGCCGATTTCTATCATAGGTTTGTGTTGGGATTCTCCCACATTGCGTGGGACCTTAGCTGAGTGACCAGGGGTAGTGGCAAGGAAAAATTCATGTGGGGCTAGTCGCAACAGAAAATGTTTGATGATTTGAAGTAGTGCTTGTGCTTAGCCTCAATGCTCTCATTACCTTACCTGCAACAACCTTTTGAGATTGAGACAGATGCTTCAAACTATGTTGTGGGTGCAGTTCTCACTCAACATGGACATCCCATGGCCTGTCGTAATGAGACACTATCAGATATCATCCACAAGTACCCCACTTACAACAAAGAAATGTACTCCATTATACAAGCCTATCACCAGTGGAGGCATTACCTCGGGAAGGAGACAATCATCCACACTGATCATAAGCCTCTGCAGTTCATGCAAACATAAGGAAAACTAGATAATGACCACCATCATAAGTGGTCCACATACTTGCAACAGTTCCATCTCAACATCAAATTTAAGACATGGAGCACCAAACGCATCGCTGAGTACCTCTATCGACCTCCAGTTGCAACACAAACCATGATGCTACACTCATACGGAAATGAGACCTCCGGATTCCCCCAACTCCATGAGAGAGATCCTAACTTCACCACTACCTACCATATGCTAGGCACAAACACAACTGTCACTAATTTCCATCTTCAGGACGGGTTGTTGTGCCATCTGGGCCATCTTTGCATCCCATCAAGCGAGAGAGCGAAGCTGATTTGGGAAGCTCACTACAGTCAGGTGGAAGGACACTTCGACATACAAAAGACAGTGGCATTGTTGCAAAAACATTTCTATTGGTCGAAACTTCGACAGGATGTCATCAAATATATTAGGTCTTGCATGGCCTGTGCCATTGCCAAACCGACCATTAATAAACAAGGCATGTACACCCCTCTTCCTACTCTTGAAAGTCCATGGGAATCCATATCGATGGACTACATGTCAGGCCTTCCTTCAACCAAGTAGGGAAACAACTGTGTTTCATGGTTGTTGATTGATTTTCCAAAATGGTGATTCTGGCCGCCTGCAAGAAGAGAATCATAGCGGAGGTCACTGCCAAGATCTTCTTCGAATGAGTGTGGGTACATTTTGGGATTCCATAGACCATTGTCTATGATTGGGATAGATGGTTCCTCAGTACATTCTGGTCGAGCCTCTAGTCACGCCTAGACACCAAGTTCACCAAATCCATGGCCTTCCACCCCAAAACATATGGCCAAACCGAGGTTGTCAACATGATGATCGTGCATATCTTGTGTGTATACTATTCCAAGAATCCACACACATGGAATAAGATTCTTCCCTATGTTCAACATAGTTACAATTGAACCATACATAGCTCAATCGAACACATCCCCTTTTAGGTGGGGCTGGTATTTCAACCATTGGGTCCCATGGATGTTGCACTACCCCTTCCATCCACATAGGCAGACTCATCCCATGCTCAAACCAAAACCAACAAAGCCACTTGGTTCATTAAACGAATCCAACACATTCGCCAATAGGTTCATGATATTTTGTAGAAGTCCAATGCCAAGTACAAGCAATGCCATGATCAACATCGGGTGTGTTGGGGCTCAGAAATGTCCTATTTCCATCCACCTTTCCCTTCATTATTCTTCACATTTCATCGCCCCATTAACCTTTCATGACATCATTTTCATAAATACATTTGGGTTTCAACTTATTATTTTCCACTTTATTCATTTTCGTATTAAAAAGGGAATTTGTGATTAAATGTTAGAAAATCAACTTGTTTTCATATATATCTCAAAAATGTGTGAGCTTTGTAATGTGTAGGAATATGAGAAGGATTAATTCAAAAGGACTTATCGAATACTTCCTCCACCATTTCAATATTTGAGGAGATAATTCAAGCCTATTCCTAGGAGAAGATCATGGAGATTTGGTTGGAATATCTTATCCAAGATATATGAGAGATATGTGTGAGGATTTGAAGGGATTATATTTTGTAATAATGGGAAAATAGTTGAGAGAATAATGGATCTGTAATTATGAGATGGTTATCTTATCTTCAAGGCTCTCATGTATAAAAGAGAGTGCTCTCTCTTCATGAGGGGGTAGTAAGGAGTATTAATAATTGAGGAGTAATTAGGATGAGAAATTAGAGTGGTCATTAAAGGTAGTCATTAGGATTTGGAAGAGAAAGGGATTCTTAGTTTTGATTCATAGTCTTGGTTTCCATGTGTTCATTATTCTTTTATGAAGATTGATTTGATTATTGTAATATAATATTGCTTCATTGGTGAGAGATCTCATATGTTGTTGTGCCATTCAACTCTTCACATGTTGTATTTTCTTTTCCTTCATGTAGTTCTCCATTCCTAGATTAATCTCATTTACACAATTTCCCATTCCTAGATTAATTTCATTTACGCAATTTCATTTCAGTCGTGTGTTTCAATTTCCTGCATTAGATTAATGATTCAATTTCAGTCGTAGCTTAAACATTAGATTAGATTATTCCCCATTCAATCTTGCATATACTTTGCATGTGCTTCATCAATTTACGAACCTCGGGTTGACAAATTAGATAGTTGGGAAAATACTACAATGCAAGTAATTCCACATTAGTTCAGCCCAATGTAACGACTATTGTTCCCTTGTTACGATTGTTGTTCCATTTATAGGAAGTGTCATTCATTTGAACAGAACAACTGTTGTTCCCTTTACGATTGTTGTTCCTTTACAGGTGTTGCATCTCTGGAGGCTGGGTATTGAAAATGAAAGGTAAGAACCTACGCAGGCAACAAGTGAAATGCATGTTCCAGCGCCTACCTTCGACTGATGCATAGAGGTTGTTTTTAGGAAATCTTTAGAGCCCAACATTTTGGCGCTGTATCCTCCACATCTCTTCTCAAATATTAGCTACCACCATTCGAGAAAGATTGTTTCATTTTTCATTTTACAGTTTCAACATATTTATTTATTGAATAGAAGTTAAGTTTCATTGTATCTCTGTTATTTTTATCTATATATATATTTGTTAATTCTATAGATCCGTATTTCATTTCGTTCTGCTCATAAATCCATATCATCTAGCAAGCCAAATGTCCTAGGAAATTATAACAGGAAAAAATTTATAACTTTTTAAATTTGAATTCTCACTCCAACTCCTCATATACCCGTCCAAAGAAGATCCCCTCCACACAAATTTCAATCCAGTTAAAATATTTTCTTCTTTCTAGACCTTTTCAACATAGGGACATGTTAAAAGTAAATAAAAAATAGTTTCCTTATCTTCCTTGCACAATGAACACCTATCGGGTCCATGTCTACACCTCTTTTGCAAATTATCCCATGTAAGCAACTTGTTCATCCACATAAAGATCCAATATTTGAGAGGGAATTTTATTTTACATAAAATTTTGAGCCACCACTCTTGTTTCCCCAAAATATCATCCTCACATAGAGTCTGATAGCCCAACTCAAGGGCATAATGACATCCAATTGGATTCTTTGACCAAATCAATTTATTCTCAAAATCCTTTATATCACTTGATCAACTTGAGAAGTTCCATCAACATAATCCCAAGAGCTTGATGTATCCACTTCTTCCACATCAATTTGTATTGGAGGATTTGTAGATCTGAACCTTGTACAATGTTTTATTGCAAATAAATTTTCAATAAAAGAACATAAAAGATACAATGGAAAATACACACATTACACAGAGAGTTTTCCCCTGGAAACCCAAACCGGGAAAACCAACATATTCTATATTAATTCATAGTGATACATTGTTTACAATACAATATACATATAGGATCCAACGGCATAAAAAACCCTAACCCAATGACCTGGATTAGTCAACAACCCTAATTCCTTAACTGGAAATAGAAATCCATGGGAAAAAACCATGTGCCGAAAAACCACCCAACAATGAACATGAAAATCAAGGTGACACGAAAAACGAGGAAAAAATGTGACAGTTTCCAGAGGATTTTTTTTTTCTTGGGGGCACTGCCCCCAAATCCCTTGCAACATCCAAAAGGGGGACCGACGCAATGTAGTAGACACTAGAGCTAGTCGTGCAAATAATATAACACATACCCAACATGATTCTTCTTTTTTGTTTATTTAAAGCTATTGAAAATATTCAAATATTGAGAAGTAGATTGTATAGTTAAGAGATACTTGACTTCAAATAAGTTGGCATTTCTAGAAATCCAGATGTTCGAGGAAATTATAAAAGGAAAATATTTATAACTTTTTAAATTTGAATTCCCATATCAACTCTGTTGGAACATGTGGTTCCATTGTAAACCTCACCTTGTTAGTTGAGTGGGTTGACCAATTGATTGGGTCAACGACTGACTAAATTGTTGGTTGACCATGTCCAGTTTGGATCCCAGATCCACATTTTGTGGATAGGTGCAACCAAATCCACCCAATATTATTGGTTTGGTCCTTGACCAAAACTTATTTATAGATGATCCTTGTGATCGATCTATCACATCATTGAGAGATCTATTTGCGCTCTCATGAAGCGTGTTCATGATTTAGTCCAAGGATGTCTTTAGACACCATCATTGCTCTCGAATCCATTCTTCTTTGTGGTTAAATGCCTCTCCCAACATGGTATCAAAGTTGTTGGTTTTGATCTTGGGTTTGAGAATTAGATAGTGGGAAGCAATTATCCGGGGTTTGGCATACACTGGTTAAGAACATTTCTTCCATGGGTTTTTATGCTCTAGATTTGTTTCACGGAGCTATTTTACTTGAGCTGGTATAAAAGTCGAATTGGAGTTGTTTTTTTAAACTCGTCTCTTTCTGGTGCATATAATGGAGATTCCTATAGCCTAGTCATACATAGCCCTTTTTTGGATATCTGATTGTGTTCATGGCTACCTAGTAGCTCGATTGGATGTATCTCTTGTTTGCAAGCTACAATTTTCCCAAACACTTGTTGACTAGCAGTTTCTTGCCTCTGCCGTAAATTTTTACTTTCCCATCAATGAAAGTGTGACTTGACTCATGTTTATCACCCGACTAGTGACTTGTCAACTCCACTAAGACTTGAATGAAGTTGATTCTTCTTGACCAGAGGTTAATTTCATCACCATTGCCTGAGTCGACTTCCCTTGCTTGACTCGACTAGAGATTGTTCTCTTTTGGAATTCTATCCCATCAACCAAATCATGGATCCACTCACTAAATCACGACTCGACCAGATGAGTGTGTGGCTACCATAGCTCTCACGAATACTCAAGCTGACTAGGAAAATTTCTTGTGGAATATTCCCTTTGTGCACTTGTTCTACACATCCATCTATTATCACCCGGAGGAGAGCGTTTTGATCAATGATGCTTGACTTGTTTTCCCACACTCCTGACTAATAGCTCAACTGATCCAAATCTGACTAAACTTGTGGATTCAGACCCTTGCCTCAACTTGACTCGTTGGTTGGAAAAAACATTCCCTAACCCTTGTTGCAGATTGAAGTCTATGTCGACTCGGTCCCTCATGGATCCACCCAACATTTATTTTGATAGGTTATAGTTTTCTTGGTCACGAGTCTACTCAACTTGACGAACAATCACACTGGTGTGTCTACCTATCTAAATATTGACTTCCATTGATGGTTTCACTAGCGAATATCTTCAATCCATCCAGAATATTGCTTACTTGACCACATCGATCCATAACATCTTTCATTCACTGGGTTGGTTACTTGAATAGAAAACACAAATTTTTTGGATGCTGAACCATCTTGTATTCCATCGATTGGTGGTCTATGTTGGTACATGCTAAGAACTGGCGACTTCTTAGCATGAACAATCGTATCCGTCCAACTGAGAATCGACTTGGTGTACATCGACTGGTAAAGCCATATTTTTCCTTTGCATATTTATTGTGTTGGATCTTTCCCTCCATTGATGATGGGTATGCATGATAAAGATGAAGTTCTTTTTCTTCAGAAATTACAGGAGATTTGTGAGAATAAGTCCATTGCCTTGGAAGAATCTCACAACCGACTTTGCACAGAGGTTGCTTACTTGCAAAATGTCATTGCACAATTATAGACTGACAATCAATGATTAAAAAATGAACTAAAGACAACCCATACCTAGCTAGAAGATGAGGTTGCTCTCTTTAAAAGCAACCTTCTACAACTGTTTGAGGAGAAATCAAGGAAAATTTTTGACCTAGATCAGGCAATGTAAACTATTTTTCAAGATCTCATGGATGATTTTGGCGATAAAACATATCTTGTCAATGATCTCGTGAAGGAACTGAAAACCATTTCTCATGCAAAAAATGTTGCCTTGAAGACTAAAAATGCAGAACTGAAAAATTAGTTGAAGACTACAGAAAACATGTTCCAGACTATCATGGCTAAGAACTCGAGGAGGGTTACTGTCAAGGGGAACACTGTGGCAACCTTTTTCCACAATCTTGCCGATGAATTTCAGGATAAGTCTGACCTTCTTGAAGACTTGGAGGAAGAAGTGAAATCTATTTCTCATACAACACTGAGCACATAATTCAATCAACTAAGAGAAGTAAATTTTGAGCTAAATTGTCAGGTTTCCCACTTACAAGCCTCCATTAGTAAACTTTGTGAAGAAGATGCTCCTATTAAAGAAGATAACAACCTTATGTTTGATGAATATTAGGAATTAAGAGAATATTATGATGCCATATTGCTGCAGCTGACTACAAAGGATGAGACTATTTAGGGCTTGCAAGACTGCAAACAAAACCTTGAAGAACAAGTTTCTCAACTGCATAATGATGATAAAAAGCTTGTTTTTGTTGAGCTACCGGGCTCTTCCATTTCTTCTCCACCTCTTGATGCTCCTTTTAAGCAATATGTTTTTGATTTATGAATTAATATTAATGATTGTGTTGTTTCTCCTAGCTTTGAAAAACACACTATAGGTATAGGGTCCCGATTGCTCAACAAGATGGGATACACCGAAGGAGGACTTGGGAAGAATGGACATGGTATTTATGCTCCTATTATGCATGAGATGAATTCACCAAGAACAAATCTTGGATACGATTTTGTTTTTTTCTCCTTGCCTACACCCGCCCTTGCTCTAACTAGGGACGTTTTATTTGTTGTAGGTAGAGTTCAGATTGATTTGTCAGATGAACAATCTATTGCTGAAACAATTTGTGAGATGGTTGTTCCTAACATGCTTGATTATGAGAATGTTGTTGTTGTTGATATACCGAGTTATTATACCCATAAGAGTACACCACACCCTGAGACTATATCTCTTGAACAACCAACATTGAAATCTACACATTATTTTCATCCTCGCCATAGAAATTGAAGGCACGACAATTATGCTTTCCAATCTTTGTAGAAGAGACTTGACAGACAAAACAATGGACTAGTACTGACACTATGGTTGGATTGATGAGTGGTCATGGATGCATCTAACTAGATGTTTGCAGAGTTCCTACCATTTTGTTTCATCAACTGTACAATCGTGCAATGTTTCTATTCATTATTGATTACTTTGCAGTGGTCGACCACAAGATCAACCTCACTTGACAATTGATCGGAATTTGACTGGAATTTGACTAGAGATAACAATCGATTAGAATCTTTTTGATTGAATATTTTTCAACTGAGTTTTGACTAGCTATTGTCCGTCGACTGGTGTTTCAACGAAGATATATTGCTAATAATTTGATCCCTTATTTGTGTTTAAGAGGGGGAGTAATGTAAATTGTTGATGTGTAGACCCAACTAATGTGCTTGGATTTGTTGAGATCAACCAAATCATGTTCAACTATGTTGTTGGGAGTTGTACTTATGCTTATTGTACATGATACAAAGACTATTTGGATATAGACTTGTTTAGCTTGACATAGACTATTGGATTGACAAAAATTGCTTACATTGGAGCATTTCTTGTCTAGTCGACTCATCGATTGGCTGGTGCTGTCTTTTTGTCTAGTCGACTCATCGACTGGCTGGTACTGTCTTTTTGTCTAGTCGACTGACCAACTAGGACCATGTTTGGACAACATATGGCTTCTGTTTTGGTCTTATTCTATGTTGATGGTGATCATACTTCCTCAAAAGTGTTGTTGTGATGACTTGTGATCAACTTTTGTAGTCATTACAAATTCAGGGGGAAACGATGTAGAATTTGTTTTCCTCCAAGCTGAGTTTACAGGGGGGGAGGAGTGTTGGAACATGTGGTTCCATTGTAAACCTCACCTTGTTGGTTGAGTGGTTCGACCAATTCATTTGGTCGATGACTGACTAAATTTTTGGTTGACCATGTCCACTTTGGATCCCAGATCCATGTTTTATGGACAGGTGCAATCGAATCCACCTGAACTTATTGGTTTGGTCCTTGACCAAACCCTATTTGTAGACGATCCTTATGATTGATCTACACATCATCATGAGATATATTTGTGGTCTCATGGAGCATGCTTGTGCTTTAGTGTAACAATGTATTTAGACATCATCACTACTCTGAGATATGTTCTTCTCCACAGTTAAATGTATGTCCCAACAAACTTCTCATACACCCCTCAACACAAATTTTAGTCCAATTAAAATCTCTACTTCTTTCCAAACCTATACAATAGGGACATGTTAAAAGTAAATGAAAAATAGTTTCCTCATATTTCTTTCACAATAAGCACTTATTGGGTCCATGCCTACACCTCTTTTGCAAATTATCCCATGTAAGCAACTTGTTCACGAGTTCCCACCACATAAAGATCCTAGATTTGAGAAGAATTTTAATTTCCATAAATTTTTGAGCCACTCTTGATTCCCCAAAATATCATCCTCACATAGAGTATGATAGCCCAACTTAGGGGCTTGATGACCTCCAATTGGGTTCTTCGACCAAATCAATTCATTCTCAAAAGCCTTTATATGACTAGATCCTAAAGTGGAAATGAACCCTTCCTAGGATATTCTCAACCTGTAACCCCATCACAACTGCTGATTTCCATTATTTCGTCCATATCAATGAAAGATCAAAATCTACCACATGATTAAGAGTGAAATAGCCTTTTTAATGCAAAACAATAAACCAAAAACATGGAATCCTATAATTTTCACCTCCTCCAATCCATGGATCCTCTTCCAATCTATTTCCCCCCTCCTTACCTACCTTACAAAAAAGCCACCTCCTAATCGAAGTAAGTGCCAATACTATTACCTTCCAAATAATGGATACATCATGTCAATTTTTTACATGTTTCTTCATCCAATATTCAATATTATCGTGCTCCAAATGTTTTTAAATAACAACTTGATTCCAAAGGCCCTGGCCTAAGATCAATCTCCACCCACATTTTGTAGCCAAAACTCTTGATATTTAATGAACATTTTTAAGCCCCCATCCACAAATATCCTTAGGGATTTCTATCTTTTTCCATTTTACACAAGCTACACATTTCCTTTTTTGGCCATGTGACTAGAGAAATTTGAAGCTAATCCACCTAATCTTCTCCAAAACACCCTTCAAAATGAAATATAAAAAAATTGAGTATACCAGGATAGCTTCTAAGATTGAATTGACCAGAATAAGTCTACCCCCATGACAACCACTTGTTGCGCCAAACATAAATCCTTTTCTCTACTTTTGCTACAAGCTAATCCCTATATTTTTTGACATAGTCATTAGGCTTAATATAAAAACTAAGATACTTTAATCCATTCTCTAAAGAAATAAACTAAAAAATAAATAACTAAGACATATACCTTATATTCTCATCATCGACCCCCAAGAAAGAGATAGTTGACTTACCTACATTGATTTTCATTTCAGTTTTCAAATAGTATAATCTAAAGTCTCCTTCAATTTATGAACATTTCTTCTAGATCCATCACAAAACAATAAAATGACATCCACAAATACTAGATGAGAAATATATAATAATCTACCAATTTTGATCCCTTTGAAAGAGCATGTTCTCTTTGACTCTAGTAAATCCCTACTCAATCCTTTTTCCACAATGGAAAAAGTAGGGGTGACAAAGGACACATGTTGGGTCGCCAAAATACCATATTTTTACACACCTTTCCCTTCATGTTTAACCATATTACCTTCACTTCTCACCATATTCTGCTTTCTCGCAACCTTACATTAAGACCATTTTCATGATTATGTATGGATTTAGACCTCTTGTTTTCCAAAGTACTTATTTTAGTACTTTGAGTGAATTTGTGATTAAATATTGGAAAAATAACATGTTTTCACTTATATATCAAAGTGGGATGAGTTCTATGATATTTACAAGTGAATGTGAAGACTCCAAGAGGTGTAGACATGGACCCAATAAGTGCTTGTTGTGAAAGACAGATGAGGAAACTATTTTTCATTTACTTTTAACATGTCCCTATCTTGTATAGGTCTAGAAAGAAGTGGAGATTTTAACTGGACTGAAATTTGTGTCGAGGGGTGTATGAGAAGTTTATTGGGACATGCATTTAACCACGAAGTATGAGAGCAGTGATGGTGTCTAAAGACACTGTTACACTAAAGAACGAGCATGGTCCATGAGAGAACAAATAGATCTCATGATGATGTGATAGAGAGATCATAAGGATCATCTATAAATAGGTTTTGGTCAAGGAACAAACCAATAAGCTCAGGTGGAGTCGATTGCACCTATCCATAAAACGTGGATCTGGGATCCAAAATGGACATGGTCAACCAAAAATTTAGTTAGTTTTCGACCCAAAGAATTGGTCGAACCATTCAACCAACAAGGTGAGGTTTACGATGGAAACACATGTTCCCACACCCCTCCCCTCTGTAAACTTAGCTTGGAGGAAAACAAATTCTACATCTTTCCCCCCTTAATTTGTAAAGATTGCAAAAGTTGATCATGAGTTGATACACCTACCCTATCTTTTTTCATTTTACCCAAGCTACACCTTTCCTTTTTTGGTCACCTGACTAGATAAATTTGAAGCTAATCCAACCTAATGTTCTCCAAAACACCCTTCAAAATGAAAGCTAAAACAATCTAGTATACCGGGATAACTTCTAAGATTGAATTGACTAGAATAAGTCTACCCCCCCGATACCCACTTGTTGCATCAAACATAAATCCTTTTCTTTACTTTTGCTACAAGCTAATCCCTATATATTTTGACATAGTCATTAGGCTTAATATAAAAACTAAGATACTTTAATCCATTCTCTAAAGAAATCAACTAAAAAAGAAATAACTAATACATATACCTTATATTCTCATCATCAACCCTCAAGAAAGACATAGTTGACTTACCTACATTGATTTTCATTCCAGTTTCCAAATAATATAATCTAAAATCTACTTCAATTTATGAGCATTTCTTCTAGACCCATCACAAAATAGTAAAATGACATCCACAAATACTAGATGAGAAATATATAATAATCCACCATTTTTGATCCCTTTGGAAGAGCATGTTCTCTTTGCCTCTAGTAAATCCATACTCAATGTTTTTTCCACAACAAGAAAAAGTAGGGGTGACAAAGGACACCTGTTGGGTCGCCAAAATACCATATTTTTACACACCTTTTCCTTCACTTTTAACCATATTCCCTTTACTTTTCACCATATTTTGCTTTCCTGCAACCTTACATTAAGACCATTTTCATGATTACATATGGATTTAGACCTCTTATTTTCCAAAGCACTTATTTTAGTAATTTGAGTGAATTTATGATTAAATATTGGAAAAATAACATGTTTTCACTTATATATCAAAGTGGGATGAGTTCTATGATGTTTACATGTTTATTTGAAGACTCCAACCAACCCATATTTGACCACCAAGTCTCAAATTCGAATTTTCTCTTCATCCCCTTGAAGATATGATGAAGATTTGGAGATTCACTCAAGTATCTTGGATGGAGAAGAATCATGGAAGAGAGATTTGTGAGAGGATTTGTAGAGATATTACTTGCTAGGTGTTAGTACCTGGTTGTAACCAAATGAGGCATTTATGGATCTAGGAGAGATTTGTGGATCTGAATCCATTATTAGTTATCTTATTTTTTGTATAAATAAGAGTGCCTCCTCCATTCCAAGGGGAGGACTCTTGGAGGATTGTGTCCAACTTATGATGGAATAGAGTAAAGCTTCTTTTTCACATAAATGTTCATTCTCTAGTTTAGATGCAAAATGATTTAATTTAGTTTATGATGTTATGGAATAGCTTGTTACTTTGTTCTTAGGAGAATCGAGCTCACTCCAAATAGATCATGGTAGCATTTTATTTCATTGTTCCTTGCTTTCCTATATTAATTTTCCTCTATGCAAGTGTGATTAAAACACTCTTTTCAATTTTTCAATTTCATATGATGACATAGTACTGTTGTAAGGAGTTACATCCATTGTAACATATTTCATCTTTCAACCTAATGTATTACCATTTGAGCAATGATAAATTAATATTGAAAGAGATAGGATTTACTTTATGTTTAATTCATGTAAGTGTGTTTAGAAACCTCTTTTCAATTCATTTAATTTCATATGTTAATAGAGTGTTGTTGTAAGGGGATACATTCATTGTAGCATAATTCATCTTGCAACCTAATCTTCGGCCATTGGAGAAATGATAAGTTAGGATTGAAAGAGTTAGGATTTACTTTATGTCAAAGACCTTATTTCTTACATGTGTGACTTAAACTTTATTTGCAGCCCCTAACCTCATTAAGTTGACAAAGTATTGTTATAAGGAGCATGTAATGCATACTTCACCTTGCGAAATTATTTTTTACCAGTGGAATTGTGACTAGTAAGGGTTGAAAAACTTAGAATTTGATTGAGTTTTCCTAGCTTAGGACTAGTCGCCTATTCCTGCATATATTTTTCCAGCCTATTCTGCTTAGATCCAAGGTTGTTAAGCCAAGCTATGATACCACATGTTAGGAAATGAGGAATATATCCATGCTAAACTTATAATAAGAGAGGAAGAAATATTGAATCAAGAAATTAAATGACAAAGCAAACACTCTGTACACAAAGATTTTACCCTGGAAACCCAAATTGGGAAACCAACAATCCTTGAGCGTTTTTCTCTGTTGTTGTCTTATTCATTTAGAATAAAAGGTTACATGTCTAACCTTGGTGCACACCTAAGACACAATCGACATCATACCTTTTTTATTACATACGAAAAAACCTTGTAGCCAATTCGACTTACATCTACATGATCAACAACATCTACGATTTCATCTAAAGATTAATTTATTAATCAACTTTTACAACATTACAACACACCTTCTTTATATGATTATAATAGGAAAAACCATAAAGAAAAGGCACCAAAAAAGGGTTACAAATCCACATAGATCATTGGCTATGAATCGTGTGAATATTGAGATTCTGTTACAGTCGACTACCAAAACAGATTACCTGTCGACTACCAGTCGACCTTCATTCAGTCTTTAGTCAGTTTCAATCCACCTCGACCTTCAACTTGCTGTCAATCCACCTCGACTTTGACTGTTAGTCGATCCACCTCGACTGGAATTTCACTGCAAAGAATATAAAAACCCAACAGTTTTGATGGGAAATGTAATATAATTCCATCTCCATTTGCAATATAATGTAATGCCTACAACATTAATGCACTGGATCCCAACAGAACTTTGTAGTTAAGTGTGCTTGGGATAGAGTAGTACTAGGATGGGTGACATCCCGGGAAGCCCTAGTGTTTTACATGCATATGGAATTTTGTAAACTTAGACCAATTTATCCCACATACATCATGGGAATTATTTTTTTCTCACTCTCTCATATATAATCAAGGTGAAGGGGGTATTTTAAGCATTAAATGGAGTATTATTTAAAGCTTGCTGCAAATGAAGCATATACAATATCTCTTTCTCTTAAGAGATAAGCTACCACCATTCTAGCTAGTTTGTGTCTATAGTATTCTACTATTTTTTAACAGAAGTTGGGTTTCATTATATTTCTGTGTTCTTTTCTATTGTTTTTTTTGTATCTCATTTCATTCTCAACATAATCTATTAAGCCCTAAATAATGGCACATTACCCCTTAATTGGGGCATATTACATTAGTAATGTTATTTTATTTATGTCGGCTTGGGTCCATTAGTTGTAACTGTACCTCCTAGTCTCCTACATATACCAAGGAGACATTTTCATTTGGAATCATCTTGTAATTGGACATTTATGTGGTGTATAAGGAGGTTGCCCCCTCAAAGAGGCTTATTATCTGGAATTCTCTCTTTTTCAAAGTGTTGAGTACTTATTCTAAGGTTTTTCTATGCTATATTGATATTTGGTTCTTAACATATGGTATCAGAGCTCAAGGTCTTGGGGTTTCACTGCTACATATGAGACACCTTGGAATTTTCGCTATAATTTTTTTTTATACAATGTTTCAGAAGGAACCCCTGGAGGATATTTAGTAGACGGATCAAGGTACGTTGGGTTCAAATTTCAGCTCCTGAGGCATTATACTTTTGGAGATACAGCCTGTGTAAGTTAGGGTTCTGGAATCATCCTGAATTGAGTCAATGCAGAATTTTCGCTATAAATTTTTTTCTCTAACGTTCCAAAACTTGAAATCTAGAGGATATTCACAAAAATTATTAAGGTATCTATGATAAAAATTTCATCTTCTGGGTCATCTTACATTTGTAGATACACCATGTGACAGATAGGGTATCTGATTAGTCCTATTGACTAGTCTCAAGCAGGTGTTCCAAGTAAAACAATCATAAATTATTCCTAGAGTATCCAAATTGAGTGAGACCAGTTGCATTGGATAGTGGGTAGTCTTTAGTATTTTTGGTACGATTTTTCAGAATTTTATATCAATTATTTTGTGCGGGGCACGCTATACAAGTGAGATCTCCTGGAAAGGACACAAATCAACAAGATGTGGGGAAGTTACTGTAAATTCCACTTGGCACATCCAAGTTTGATCAGACCCGTGGAATTGCAGAGAAGAAATATTAGAGAAATACAAAAAATAAATTTTCATACCCAGAAGGGACGAAATTTTGGAGATACATCAAAAGAAAAATTGTTTAGCAGAACCACCTCAAAATCAAGGTTTAAAAGTGATACTTGGCCAACATGCCACCAAAAGAGGGAAATTCTACACCAAATAAGCCTCCAGACAGTCCTACTTGGACTCTTGATGAAGGTGAAGAAATGCGTAGGGACATAAATGATTTACAAAAGAAGACAGTGAAAAAAGATGAACTACAAGGGATGATGGTGTAAATGTGTTGAACCTGCATAGAATAGATATAGCTAAACAATGATACACATATTTGCAAAGAGAATAGAAGAAAGAAGAAGAAGGAGAGAAAGAATGGAAGAATTCTCATTAACCGTATTCCACACTCAAAGAGTGAATAATTTACAATAGATATAGGATACATGAGTAACTAATGAGCCATAGTGGTAGTCTAGATTGATATGGACACACACCAGCAATTACAAGAGTAAACTGCAACCTACTCTAGTCTCTCAGGCAGTTACAAGAGTGAACTGCCACCTAGCTGAGTTAACTAGTCAACTAGTCTTTAGTTAACTGACTGAACAAAGAGTAGTGAGTTGGTGATGATCCCAATGTTGCATGGTGACAAAACCAATACAACATCTAAACTCAACTCAACTAGTCAAACTAAAGTGTCAATTGAAAGAGAATATTCTTCAAGTGGAATATTCTCTCCTAAAATATAGGAGACTGGATAATGAATAATTATGACTAATAAACAAGGAAAAACCTTAGGAAAAATAAATCCTAGGTGTGTGTGAAGTAACTCCAACACCCCCCCTAAACATCACTATGGTGAAAATAAAGAATGGGTCCCGGCTATGAGGCCATGTTAGGTACCCAAATACAAAAGATACACTGAACTAAACGAGGAAAGAGGGAAAAATTCATGGGAACAAACCCACCCCCCCCCAAATTACAATGCATAAAACAAAAAATGATAAAGAACAAAAGGTAGTTGCTAAGCAACCATGTCCTTCACTCCTAGAAGACCTCGCAATTGTGCAATTTTGTGCTCTTTGAAGATTTTGTTGAAGATGTAGATGTCTGCATGGATCTGATGAAGTATATGCATCATTGATATTTCCACACATATCCACTTTATCTTCTTGTAATGAATAATATCCAAATAAATTTTGGATGAAATTTTGAAAACCGTGCGGCCGTTTCCAGAAAAATGTTGAAATTTTGTTGATTTTAAAACTATCATAACTTCACTTTCCGGACTCCGTTTCAGACGATGTTTTTTTTGAAATTGGATATTTTCTCGAGAGAAATTCAAATATCCAATTTTTTTCTGCAAATTTTTCTCAGAAAATATCATAATGGCGTCTGATGTGCGTGGCTCCCTTTTTGACTCCTGAGATGCATGCATGGTGCATGAAAAAGTGTCTGCATGTGACTCTTGAGATGCATGCCATATATCTTCCACATGAATTTCAGAAAACAAATCTGAAATGGAGTAGACATCATCTTCAATTAATGGAATACTAATTTCTGCAAAAACGTTTGTAGAAGACTCTTCATAATAAGAGGCTTGATCTTCTGATGGCTTCTCTTCTGGCTCTATCTGTTCGACCCCCTGCATGAAATCTTCACAATATTCTTTATTCCCAAATAGAACCTCCAATCTGGTCCATAATTCATTTGGAGTTGATCCTTATGATTCTTCATATACTTGATGGAAAATTTCGGGAGAAACAGACACGCCGATACTTCCTATGGCCATATCTTGTCTATTGAGAAAGTCATTTTTCTCATCGGAAAAATCAGGCTCTACTTTCATTGCCATGTAATTTGGTATAAGCCATTGCATATTAGCAGAAGAAATTTTTTTGGCTTCCATTCCAAATGGTTGTGAGGCGTAAGAAGTATTTCCGGCGAATAATCCATCTTTTTGATGTCTTCAATCTTTTGTACCTACAAAAAATGTTTTGGTGTATCTTTTTCTTAGCACTTCGTCATCTTTGATACCATGTAAATGTGTTGAACCTACATAGAATAGATATAGATAAACAATGATACACACATTTGCAGAGAGAATAAAAGAAATAAGAAGAAGGAGAGAAAGAATGGAAGAATTCTCATTAACCGTATTCCACACTCAAAGAGTGAATAATTTACAATAGATATAGGTTACATGAGTAACTAATTAGCCATAGTGGTGGTGTAGATTGATCTGGACACACACCAACAGTTACAAGAGTAAACTGCCACCTAGTCTAGTCTCTCAGGCAGTTACGGGAGTGAACTGCCACCTAACTGAGTTAACTAGTCAACTAGTCTTCAGTTAACTGACTAAAAAAAGAGTAGTGAGTTGGTGATGATCCCAATGTTGCATGGTGACAAAACCAATGCAACATCTAAACTCAACTCAACTAGTCAAATTGAAGTGTCAAATGAAAGAGAATATTCTTCAGGTGAAATATTCTCTCTTAAAATATAGGAGAATGGATAATGAATAATTATGACTAATAAACAAGGAAAAACCTTAGGAAAAATAAATCCTAGGTGTCTGTGAAGTAACTCCAACAGATGGATTCAACTGAAGCTAAATTGGAGGCAATAGTGGATACTAAGATGGATAGTTTAAAAAGGGAGATCATGGAAGGATTGAAAAATTTCCTAATAGAGAGGACACCTGAAAGTGAAAATGTATCTCATGAAATTCATGACGAGGACACAAGGAAGATGAATCAAGAATGGAGAAACTCCAACTTTGGGTTGAAGACCAACCACGTTCCTAAGATCTATTTGAGGAAGTTCGATGGTAAGGACCCAATCACATGGATACTTTAGATGGAGCAATTATTTGATCTACATAATGTGCCACATACACAAAAGGTATGAATTGATTCTTTATATTTAGAACCCAATCAATTTGTGTGGTATCAATGGCTTTGTTCTTGCAAATCACTCGTCACTTAGACAATTTTCACGGAAGAAATGATAGCACACTATGAGGATACAAGGATAAATACCTTCTTTAGCCAATTGATAAATCTCAAGCAAAAGGGTTCAGTTACAGAGCACATTGAGAACTTCCAAAGATTGAATATAAATGTAACAAATATTCCAGATGATCACTTTATTTATGTATTCATAGGAACTTTAAGGGATAACATTCAACATGAGGTTCTCCTTTGGGAACCCAAATCATTGGAGAATGCATTTAGGGTGGCAATAAATGTTGAAAGTAAAAATATAGCTATGGCTACTAAAAGGACCACTCCTAACATCTATTGAGAGAATAATGCTCCTTCTTCTAAAC